>JAXQJV010000252.1:0-25667 GCA_037042255.1 Penicillium sp. PG106-07D | reverse complement strand
CCCACCAACTGCAATGCCCGCTTGCCCCAGTGAAGTAGATAGTCCAAAAAGATGACCACGTCCGCGGTTCCCACCGTCGAGTCCAAAGCCGAATTGAGCACAAAGTTGTACTTGCTCCACCAGCCATGGACTCGCTTTCCCTTTTGTCGGTACGTAAGAGGTTGATGCTGGAGAAGACTCAGCAGGCGGAACAGATAATAAAATAGCATCAGATACGATCTTACAGGGTGATTGCGATATCTCATCTTGAGTTTGAGGATTATTTCCACGAGTTATGCTCAGGTTGAGCCCTACAAGCCAACAGGGCGACGCGGGTGAGGTGGAAAAGCTTCAGGATTGGGTCCACATCTCCATCAGACTAAGCAAACTGGCAACTCATTGGCAGTGCATTCGTGCCTGCCTGGCAAGTGAAATGATCATTTCGTGGGTCTTTTTCACCGGCTCCTATCAGCCAAAGCAAACTGCAAGCTGGGAGCGCGTAATGTGTCGAGTAAATATTTGCGTGTTCAGTGCGGATTTTATTGACCATCCAGGGCCACCAGACTCTTTCTAAACAAATAACACAGAATCAGGCTGCCGCGGGAATCAAGGTCGCCGCAGATGCACAGGAAAGTTGGGGGTCCACTGGGTGAGCGGGATTGCACGATGTATTTTGAGAAGTTGTCGGGAAGAGACTTTGAAAGAGGACGGATTCGGCGGTGCATGAATATAAGATTAGAGCGTATTAATTGCATTTTTCGGGACGAGCCATTGCCGTGAATCATGATCATGACACATGATAAGAGATGTGAGCACGAGCCCAGAAGGAGATCAAGAATATGAAGGCGAAGAAGAAGGGAAACACGAAGGAAGAGAAGTTTCCCCATCATGTAGATAGTTGGCAAAAAGGGCAGGCTCGTTAGCAAGCAATGTGCAAGACTTTGCGAGTCGGACTGCCGGGGAAGCTCGTCCACAATTGCCAAGGACGCTTAGTCAAATATGATGAAGTGACTGGGAGGGCTAACCGACCAGCAAGTCCTCTTCTTCAACAGAAACCTTCACTTTCATCCCCCAGCCATCTCTGCCTCCGATCCAATTTTTACGTTTGCCCACCTTCTCAAGCTTCCGAGAATCCCGCTCCAATTCCTCCTTCAAGTGGGTCGGATCATATGCAACTTTTTGGATGGCAATCTTCAGTTTAACTCCGTCCTTCTTCCCTTTCTTCCCCAATCCCGTCACCCACTTGGCCGAAGGGACAATCCGAGGCTTGGATGTATCAATCGAGCCAGTGAGGTATAGCTGGCCAATAATCAGGCCAAACTTGCCCAGGTATCGCGTCCACCAGACTTCCTCTGGCGTGAGAAGACCCTGCAAATAAGATTTGAAGTCTATATCGCGCGGTGGGAGCTCGCCACCATAGCGCTCTTGGAGCATCAGGGCTAGGAGAGCCCGGTGAGAGTGAGGGATTCCGTGTGTTGAGGCGAGAATGCCGGTGCTCGTACTGTACAGCGCTGCACTGGAGGATAGTTCTTTGGCCATCGAGGCATGCACATAGAGGGCATTGGCAAAGGCCTGAATAACATGCACGGTGATGATGGACGGAACAGACCGCGTATCCGTCGGTCGGGGCACAGCAGCCAATATCAGCGCTGCAATTGCCTCGGCCGATGGAGTCGCATATCGAGCGGTCGCAACCTCTAGAGGGTCTTTTTGACGGACCACTGGTAGCATCTCACGAAACAAGACACCCTCACGCACGCCTCCTTGGCAGAAATGTGCTTCCTTGATTCCATACGGCAATGATTTCGCAAGTACGTTGACCAGGAACGCGACCGAAGGAACCTGTTTGCGGCGCCGATCGGACACGCGGAAGATCTTGTCTGCTTCACGAGCCACTTCCTTCAAGGCATCGGTGTTTTCAAAATCAGCTTTGAGCGCAGTGTACCCGTTGATGATGGAAATGGGGTAGTTTTGTCCTCGAGTTTGATGCAAGTAGAGCAGCAGATAGCCCCAGCCGCGGAAACCACCACCAGACAAGTACAACGGGAATCCGCCCTGCTTGCGTGCCTTCTTCTGGAGACTTTCAGGAACTTCGAGGCGCTCGAAGGCCTCCCGGAAGTTGTCGGCCATTTCACGGCGGAACTCTTCCCTCGCCTTCTCAGCATCCTCTTCACTTTTCCCCCGCTTCAAGTCAGCCAGTTTCTGGGTCAATGCAGCCGCTCCATATGGGAAGCTGACCGCGCCTTGCGGGCTAATTCGCACGTTGCCCGTATGCGAAATGATCCAGGTCATTTGCATACTCCCGCCCCCTAGATCCAGAGCCAGGCCTTCCACGTCGGAGAAGCTGCTCGCAATGCCCCAGGCGCCAATGATTCCCTCGTCCTCCTTCCGTAGAAGCTCCACCTCAATACCCGTTTTGCGGTAAATCGCACCGGTAAAAGCTGCAGAATTGATCGCTGTCCGGGTTGCTTCGGTGGCGATAATGCGGATGTTGGAAGCGGGCACGCCAATCTCAACACAAATGATTTGAAACCGGACAATAGCGCTGACCACACGGTCGATCACATGTTGGGAGAGGGGGATCCGCGTGCCAGTCTCGGGGTCGACTTGGGCTTCGTAGAGGGAGATATTGACGCGATGGAAGTGGACTGTAGGAATGACGCGAGTGGTAGGTGAGGAGAGGTCGGAGATTGAACATCGAATCCCATTACTGTTGGCCTCAGAAGGTGGGTAAACAAGTCAACGAGGGCGCTGCAAACTAGTTCACGTCAAGCATCAGCGTACCTGCCCATGTCCACCACGGCGTGAAGATTGTCATTTTGGCCAGGTTCCGAGGATGGTAGCCTTCCACGATACCATAAATCCGAGGGAAATTGACTGCCACCCCCCATTGTGAATATTGGAGGCAGTTGTTGGATGTAGACTTGTCGTCTTGTCAATAGGGCTGTGGTGGGCCAGCCATCTTGCAAAGGCACCCTGGTGATGTCACCAGCCTCGCTTCACCGCCCATTGAGATGAGTGCTGTTGTGCTGATGCCTGTGTTTTAAGGAATCAATGTTCTTGCTATCGCCTGTTCAGTCTAAAGAAACTTCATTGAGAAGCGAGTCCAAGTTTTTTTTGCTTCGCAGATAACTCATTCAAACTCCAGACCCCTCCGTTACACCACCCGGAGCTTCGGGACCAATAAAACGAGAATAAATGCAGCCTAAGGCGCAGCTCAGATCTCCAAAGATCCGAGGAATATACGGGCTTCCACGATAACAATTGTGAAATTAGCGAACAGTTTTCGGCCAAAACATCCATGGAACATTGAAAGAAACCAGGGATGATTTATCGTACTCAAAATCTTCGCCGTCAAATTGTTTTATTTAACTTAAGTTCTGAGATCTCGTTTGTTCCCAACGTCCCACCAACTCAAAACCCAGGCTGATTAGACCTCAAAAGGGCCCGCTCCCATGAACCATAGATGATTCAAAGTCGAACTGGACCAACGGCAGTGTTGAAGAATTCAGTACGGACTCGGGTGCGAAGGCCAGGCGAAAAATAGTCATATCCAACCATCACACCGCAAGAGTCGACAAAAACAGTGACCGGGATCTTGAGCGACGAGTACAGAAGACTCCACTGCAGGTTGTCAGCTACCGTTTCTTCACAAAAAATGGAACTTGGAACTTACAGATGCAACATGCCCTCTCAATAAATCTCTCTTCACAAGTCCCGCAAAAACAGCACCACCCTGAATCAAGAAGTCTTCAGCGAAAAGAGGATAATTGGACATGACGTAGCCAGTCCATACGACGGGCTGAGTATCATTGATCCCATAAGAGGTCAAGTTGTTCAGGACTAAGCCATCTTCGTTGATCTTGGAGTAATCAAAGAGTGACGTGGCCAGAGCCCCGTCATAGGCTTCGTCTGCGCGGACGAGATTCTGCGAGGGGGAGAAGTAAAGATAGCCCGAAGTGATATGGGACAGGTTGGTGTTCCTTCGTTATGTCAGCGGCGAGAGTCCATGATAACATCTGCATTGGGTTGGGTACCATTTGTGCTGGATGAAGCTGGTTTTGAATTCCGTCTTGACGATAGGCGGCTCCGGCTGCTCAAAGCCGCTGGAGAATTCGAGCATTGAGGTTGGGAAGTCATTGCACGATGAATCCTTTGGCTGGACTGGGCTTGCCAGAGCCATCAGAGAGAATGAAAGCGCCCACAGGATGTTCATGGTAGAGCGAGTAATAGTCAGAGATAAGGCCTCTAATGGAGAGACCAAGAGAACTTTGGAAAAGCTAATGGATATTTGCGTGGTACTTTGAATGATGAAGAGAATGGAAGCATTGTCCCGGTATATATACTTCCACGTGGAATAAACATCATAGGTACCGTTGAGGACACTCAGTGAGGTCTATACCACCTGTTGGCAGACCAAGGGTAGATGTCTGCCTAAGATGTGGGGGCCCTGCCGCGCTCGCTCGATTACAACCAAATTGGGAAATACAGCGCGCCACGATCCGGGAAGGATTTTATTTCACGACCTCCGACGGATACGACGTCGCTTTCCATTCCCAGAAATCCTGAAGATCCTCCTTGATTCTGTTAGCAACAATGAATCCAGATTTGACGATGCGATCCAGCAGGGCCAAGGCCTTGGCTTTCTGGAGCGTAGTCTCTGCGCGCGTCCCGGCGACCCGAAGAGGAAAAACCAGCAGTACACCAGATCCACCTAGTGTGTCGAGTAGAAGTTCAGCCCGTTGGAAAATTTGTTCGACATGGTGGCTTATTTCTCCAGCTGACAAGTAGGGAGAATGGCCGAGATGCCAACAGGCATAATAATCAAATGTGTTGAAGAGGAAGATTGACAAGGCGTTGCAGTATAATAATGTTTGGTGATATTGCAAGTTTGGAGATTGCCCAAGGGCCATATCTGTGATCTCGGCGTGCAAGCTGGATATTCCGTTTTGAATCGCAGCGGCCTCGAGTCCGAATTGCTCCAACACAAGATCGAATCTGTCGAAACATGCAACAGACGGAATATACTCATAAAACCTAACACGACATATTAGTACTGCAGAAGATCACATCATCATATGGTGGGGTAGTATGCCGAGCATTGAAGGTAGATATTTCAACCATCACGGAGGATATCCGGCTGAGACTATCCCAGTCATCTTTTTGTCCAGGGTCGTCCGTTGGGAAGACCGCGCCCCAGTCAATGCTGGATAATATTGTGCCATCTCCATAAATTATTGCTCGATTTGCTTCAAAGACGTGAAAGAGCTTTAGAAAAGCTCCGCGAGATGCAGAAATTGTCTGGTCCGGGCCCCCTGCCTGCAGCAGCTGAGATGTCCCATGTACCATGTGTTTTGCCCAGCCATCCCCCGATGAATCAGCCATGAGCTATTTGCTGAAGTTAATATAATTTCGTCGAGCTTGTGATAGAATGCAGTATTATACCTCGAATAAGCCAAGGAAGAATGTAGCCCAAAGGACATCGTCCCGTTGCGAGACCCTTAAGTCCAGCAGTGCGGTTTTCAATGATTCGATCGAACAGGAATATGCTTTGAACGCCAGAGCCCGAGGAGACTCCAATCTAGCATAAGTGCTGCATGTACCATGGCGTGACGCATCCAAAGCACCTATGGCGCTGACTATGGAGCTTAAGAGTGACGATGCATTCAGCAAGGGCAGGAGGATTTCGACCAAAGTGTCCGCACGATGGACGAGATAATTGCGACGTAGAAAAGCGAAGAAGTAGTCCAGGTAAAGGGTCGTGGTATCTTTCATCGTCTGTGCAGGGATAACTATGCCCCTGTTCTGCTGATACAAGACAAAGACTGCCTTGGAGGGCTCCCTGAGCCGTTTTTGGCAAGACTTCCCTGAGCGAAGACATGATTCACAGGGAATCCCACCTACACACTGCCATGATCCGTGAGTCACTGGGAATACTGTGCAATTTGCGCTGAAAACGGACCTTGATTTTTCTGCTGGCGCAATTCTCACAGCGTACGACTTTCTTGCGCGGGTCAAGCGGGCCGAGCACGCGCTTCCGCGGCGTTTCCACGTCCAAGTTAAGCATCTGCAGCGCGACGACCTGTGAGCCTTTACCGACAGTCATTTCTTGATGTCGCTAAAAGTATTTGAGGCCCGTTCTGATTGCAATAATCTCCACTGTCCATAGCTCACTTGATAGACGCTGAAAGATTTGGAGTGGGCTCAGATTCGCAGATTTTCAGGCTTCCAGGCAGCCGATTTCGCCAGTCTGGGCTTTCTTCTAATTTCGGCGCTAAGCCCATTTGGGTAACAATCAAGCGCATAAATCAGAATCTCAGGAGTAGCAAAGCCCCCACGGGCTTTCCGAATCGGGAAAGAATCAAGCGCGACAGTCACTATTCATAGCCGCCTTTCCACTCTACTGATATGATCTAGCCAAAATGCGACAAGCTTCCTGTCAAAATCTGAACAACCATCTCTAAAAATACTCAGATATAGAGGGTTAACTTAGTGACCTGAACCTACGACCGTGGATGAATGCTACAGCAAAGTTGGGGTTAATCAGAGTCCCACGGTATAAGAACCTGCAGTAACATGCGCCCTAAAGGTCCCTCTGATTGATTGTTTCATTCTATCCGAGAAAATCCTGATTCTAAACCTCTCTGCAATGGCGTCCAACAATACGCAGGCATATACTCCGTGCACACTACAAACTTGCCCGCTATCCGATGCATTGATTCCCTATCAACCAAACTTGAGCGCGAATGCTTTCTTCCTGGCAGTTTTCGCAATTACGCTGGCTGTGCAGCTATCTCTGGGTATTTGCTATAGGACGTGGAGCTACCTGATTGGCATAGGAGGTGGCCTTGTACTCGAGATAGCTGGCTACGCCGGCCGAATTCAGCTACACGCCGATCCTTTTGTCTTCAATTCTTTTGTGCAGTGAGTCCAAAGCATGAGCAATGATTATATCCATTATCCCGATCATGGACGGGCTTTGACTGACCTTCTGAACAGATATCTAGTCTGTCTGACGGTTGCACCGGCTTTCATCAGCGCTGTCATTTACCTTTGCTTCTACCGCATCACCATTGTTTATGATCATTCACTCTTGCGAATTAAGCCGCGGACATTTGCAATTCTCTTCATCACCAGTGACATTCTCTGTCTAGTCCTTCAAGCCGCCGGAGGAGCAATCACGGCGATGAGCGGCGGCACAAGCGAGCAAGCGGCAGCCTCGAGAAATGCCGGTATCAATGTGATGATAGCTGGATTGGTCCTTCAAGTTGTCTCGCTTTTGGTCTTCCTTGGCTGTGCACTAGACTTCATGCGGCGTGCCACACGAAAGGGGCTTGTTCCGGCAGCTGCTGCCATGCAAACCGGACGCTGGAAAGGGTTTTTGACAAGTGAGGTTTCTGAAGTTCCAAGTGTGCGACATCGCTGACGTTTATTTACGTGTTAGGTCTCGCAATTGCTACCTTTGCCATTTTTATCCGTTCCGTGTTCCGGGTCGCCGAGCTGCGAGGGGGTTTTCAAAGCAAGCTGGCGGGGGATGAGGTTGCTTTCTCGATCCTCGAGGGAGGAATGATTGTTATTGCGACAATTTGTTTGACTATCTTCCACCCGGGTTACTGTCTTGGGGTGCCCTGGAAAGTGTGATCTGCTGAGGCGTGGTTAGGTTGGATCTGAGTCCTGGTGGTCGATTTGGCTTTCTGGGGACTCCTGGAGCATACTAGCAGGGATTTCATGTCACTCTTTGCTTCCTGGATCCTACATTTGATCTTGGCTATTATTTCAAAGACCAGAATACAGGAAGACCTCCAGAGTGCCCGGAATGCTTCCAGAGAATAGTCCAGGCTATTGGGAGTTCGAAAGTAGTTGACCATAAATGAGAAACGCAGCACCCATGAAGAGAGGAGACTGGGCATTCAAATGGTCACACCACACACCACAACGTCAATCAACGGTAAATTAGACGCCAAAATGGCCACTCTTTGGATGTATTTGTCAAGGGAGAGCAAATACGAGACAAGGGTAGCACGTGATAATCACCCCGCCGATGAGAGTGAGTCTTCCTTTCCAAGGAGAACCCAAGTGGTAGTGTCTAATGAAATGTTTGATACACCCTCGTGCGAGTCCACGACTATTGCCTTTCTTTACTACATTCCTCCATTCCGGGGAATTCACGTACCAGGGCCAGTCTAGAGCGCATCTCCTCGTGTCTGTTTGGTACCCTAGTGACGAATCAATATTTACAAACGGGTGACTTGATTCTTCTTTGACTCAGGTGGGCAGAATTGCAAAATGTGCTGTTGTTGCATACCATGCTGTACAGATGACGATGACATCGACAGCGAAGCAATGTTTCCAGTGCAGTCCTGGGCCGATATAATGATGATGTGTGTTTGTTGCCCCATTGTGGCCTCCATGTGCATTCACTCCAAGATCGAAGCGCGTCGATGGCGTGCGGCTAATGCGAATTTGGCCCAGCCCGTCGTAAGTTCTCGCTTGGCTCGTTAAGGACTGACTACATGATACTGATTCTGTAGACCACACCTCCAAAGTCGGCGCTCCCCCCAATAGCACAGCCCGCGAAAACCTCTATGCCCAAGGAGGCGGAGCAGCATCATTTAGAGATAGTCGGAGACGAACCGAGCAAAACATCAACAACGGGTCCAGGGGCGGCAAAAGAACCATCGAGGCAAAAGTAGTACCTTCGACTTACATGATCGGACTTACGGTACATGGCTTCTGACGGGGAGAAGAGCTCAGATACTTGAGGTTTCGGAGGGAAATAAATGTTGCCTTCAGACGGACTACGTGAATTGAAGGCGCCGAGTTCGACAGTTCATCGTTGAGTTAAATGAAGCTCAAGGGGATTTAGTCAATAGAGAAAGGTGGGCATGATGGGAAGAACGCTCTAGTCTCGACGGAGGCATTTTGTATTCTTGAGACTAAGATCTGGGGCGAATGTCGATATATACGCCAATCATTTGACTTCCAGCCGCAGCGCATCATATTGCACATAGACGGTTGCAGGCAAGACAGCAGTCTCAGTATCGGTCGCATTGTAGGGGAGATGGAGCCGGAGCATGTTATCGCCCTCGCGGAGCCAACTGGCAGGGAACGACATACGAGAGCCAACCTGGTAGCAGCTGACAGCAGAACGGACAATGCAGCTACTGGATTGATTGAATCCGATGACCAATGTCAGAGGATCGGCTTGATCATTGATGTAGCTCTCAAGAGAGAGATTGTTGTACGTTTCCTATAGAAGTTACACGTCAGTATAGCAACGCAGCACAGGAAGCATCCACCGATTGTTCATCGAGTACTTACAGCGGTGTTCCAGACATCCGTATTGCCAGCGGCAGTCTTGGCACCAGCGAGCTGTACGGTGAGAGTGGCGGTCTCCCGTTTGCGGAGTTGCTTTGCTTCCAGTTTGAAGTGGATATTCCAGTCATGGGTGGTATTATACTGGACATCTTTGCTCGAAAAGGTCGGGCCGAAGACGGACCAGTGGACGGTGTTCAAGTCCACGGCAGGGTCGCTCTTCCCGATGGTGTAATTAATGCCGTTAGGGAAGTCAGACGTCCAATCATAAGCACCCCAGTAGATCAGATACTCTGGAGGCTGAAGAGGGTGTGTGCTGTCTCTGGCCCTACCGTGGCGGAATTCACCTGAAGACTTATCAGGAATTCCCAGACGCCAAATCTCCGTTCCGGCTGATTCCTCTTCCCAGACATCGCGGACAGTGGTTGATTGTCTCCCACGCACAACGATTCCGTCGCGAGCGAAATCTCCGAAAATTCCTTCCGCGTAGACGGTGAGGCGATACTTTCCTTCTTTGACACGGTCCAGCAGAAAGCTTCCGTCCTTATTAATGTCAACCCAGTATTGGTAAGCATCAGGAACTGCGCTGTTGTCTTGGTGATAAACACCATCGGCAGTCAGAATCGCAATGGGCCGCACAGCACCCTTTGGCAATTTGACTGTTCCGCGGACCTGTCCTCGTTGACTGGAGGGGACATATCCCACGACATGCTTGGCAATCGAATCATAGAATGCCGCGTTCCATCCCGACTTGGCCAGCGCGAGTGCTTCAGCCCTTAGTGTATCCAGTGATTGGGACCCCTTGCCACCGTTGAAGAGGTAGAACTGAGCTCCAAAGGTTCGGTCAAATCCATTGGTGATGTTGGGAGTTCCTTCACCATGATGGTTCGAGACTAGGTAGTTGTAAACGATGCCGTCCACAGTCAAGTCCGAGTGGATTGGGCCCTATTGTGCGTGAGATGCTGAATTGATGAGGAACGACGAACACAGAACTTACTCCATAGTATGTGTCCTGCCAAATCTATCAGTGAAGCTCGAAAGTTTTCATCTTTCAGGGATTATTACTCACCTTGGTGTTCATGACAAGCCATGCTCCATAGGTGATCCCAGATGAGTTGGAACCATCGGCATACAAGCCGTGGACGCTATTGTTCCTCCAAGCTAGTAGATTATAAGTAAAATGTTCACGTTGGTAAGAGAGATAGCGCCATTCAAGTACTTACGGTTTGAGAAGGTGTATTTGGTGAAATAATCAGCGAATTGGGTGTAGTAGGCGTCGGTAGGGGTGTTGTTGAAGGTCCAGGTTGCATCCTGAACGACAATTTCGTGACTGACGGCGTTCTTGCTTGGCAGAGGTGCAGTTTGCACCTCACTCGAGGTTAAATGGGTCCACAGGGCCGTGTTCGGACGGAAAAGGGTTCGCAATTCTTGCAGATTGCGAAGGAATGGTTTCGACTCGTTGTGATAGGCTAGCCGGCTGAACATGTGGAGGCCCGTCTCTCCATCACGCAAGAACCAGTACTGCTGGAACTGCTGTCCAGTCGGGGTGTAGGTGTCGTCCAGGATTATTCCCGCGTATTTGGTGCCGGTGGAATCCACGCCTTGCACAACCTCTGTGGATGGAGTGGTGGCGCCCGCCGTGTAGAAGCCAGACGGGATACAATAACAATCCAAATAGGGGCCTATGCCAGTGGAACCCGATTGGGGCCCCAGGAGATCTTGGCCATCGAGGATCAGATCAACAATCTGGCCTGCACTTCTGCGTAAGACCGCTGTGAGACGATCATTGGCAACAGTGATGGTAGTGTCGTTTTGTGAGACATGGAGTGCGGCCGATACAAGAGTGGCCCCCGTCACGAGGAAAGCCAACAATGCCGCCATGTTTCTCAAGCGATATCCCCTATCTTAGAATTTTTTGGGATTGTTTCGCCCACGCAGGCAAATCGCTGGGTTGCCATTGCGGTGAAGTGAGATGCGTCTTATGTCTAGTATAAGCCCGGGTGTTGATACGCCGAATGGGCAGCGTCATGACAGTCAGGCGTTCGATCGGGGACAGACATCCCAGATTTGTTGATGTAAATCCACCAATGATGTCCTGCCAATGCATGAAAAACACGGGGGTTAAGGGGTCTTGGCATGCGGGGGTTGAATCTCCCCAAGGCAGGCAGATGGTGTTCAGGAGAAGCTCATCAGCCGCTCAAGCCACTGGAGACGAAGTGACGAGATCCGGGGGCTCGGCAGGAGGAGAGCCGCGGCGGATAGTTGACATGTTCGGCCATTATTGACCCGACCTGCCAAGGAGTTTAGAGTCTTTCAGGTGAGAATGTATGAATAGGTTCATGCCCGTGGGGGTGGGACAGGGAATACGTCGACCGAATTCACGGAGCTCGAGTTTCCTCGAGGCAATGAGTGCACGAGCGACGATATCAGACCTATTCCAGTTGACTTGGTAGGTCTCCCACGCATCTTTGAAAACTAAATACGAAGTGAAGACGCGAAGAAGAGGAGCTCCGAGCAAGTGTCCCAACTACCTAACTAGGGAAACGGAAGTGGAGAAGGAGATACTCCGCACTTTCCCCAGAGAGCACCTGTCAACTGGCCAGTTCATCCTCATCCCCCTCCCACAATTAATCACTCGATGTTAAGGTGGCTGTCGATCTCCTGCGATGTTTTCGAGTCAATTTTAGTTGAAGTCTACTGATGGTCATCCGGCGTTCAACTCAATGCCTTGCTTTCCTTCGATGTCGATGCAATCTCGTGCCACACCGACAAGACACGAATCTCTAGGATCACAGCGCGCCTGGTCACAATTTTGGAGTGAGCAACCAACCCCGCCGGCCTGCTTATGCTCAGGCTCCATGTCACTTATCGAACTAACCCTACTATTCATGGCCGGGCTCGCTGTGGCTGTGTCGCATCCACGGTCAGCGCTTGGCTTGTTTATGCTGATACCATGAAGGTGGTTCGGAGCGCATCCCGTAGATCCCGTACATCTGCCAGGCTCAGTTCCGAACACTCATCTCTCCATTGTCGAGTGACACTCGGACATCGGGTCACAGCGAATCAAAACTCTGAATGATCGGCGATGATGGCCGAGGCCGGGAAAGAGATCGCGGAATTTGCAATCCAAAGCCCTGAGAGATAGGGACGTTCATGTGGGAGATCCAATGACAGATGCCGCACAAACACGCTCCACGACATCGGCGGGCGCCAGTGCCACACCCCATTATCACCCGGTGGAAGAATCCAAAGAGTGCCCCATGGGGTATGGGACTTGAGAGGGTCCACCAGAGAGAACTCGCTATGGTTTAAAACCCTGGACGGTGCTGCCATCCTCTGTCTTTTCCCAGGAGAACAGATTGTCATCCACTCTCTCCCTCCTGAACACTCTTGAGACCTACCTCTTTTGCGTTGGAAATTCTTGTCTTTCACAGAGCTTCATCCCTGTCGAGATACTGCCATTTCTCCATATTTCTCCTCTTCCTATCAAACCCTAGAATACCAGGCCTGCAGTCATGACTGGGTCCGTTTCCGATCATAACCCCAAGGCCACAGACTCGGAGGCTTCGATCCATCTCGAGGATGTGCCCCCGAGCCCACCAGTACTCCTGCCAGTGGATGGCAATCAGGCTGGCCGTTCACTTCAGGATCCCAAGAAGTGGCCCCAGTGGAAGAAAAATGCCCAGATCCTGATGGTTGCTTTTCATTCGTGTGTGTCAACATTTATGGCGGCGGGGATAATTCCGGCGTATGAGATCTTTGCGGAAGAATATGGGGTTACTGTTCCCGATGCCAGCTACCTTACTTCATTCCAAGTAGGTGAACCATGAGTCATTGCGCAAACACAGCAGATAGACGTTTTTACTGACTGGAATGGTCCATCAACAGATCCTTCTCTTAGGTCTTGCCCCCCTCTTTTGGAACCCGGTCACCACTGTTTATGGCCGCTACCACGTCAGCATGTTTTCAGTTCTGGGCAGTATGGTTTGCAATATTGGCGGTGCCCGATGCACCACGTATGGAGGGCAAATGGTCACGCGGGTTGTGACTGCGTTCTTAATTTCCCCTCCTATCGGAAATGGCAGTGGAGTCGTCACCGATCTGTGTGAGCCTGAAAAACGCGCTCAAAAGCTGGGATGGTGGACTTTGATGACCACCATCGGTACACCCTTGGGCCCATTCCTCATGGGCTTTGTGATCAAACACCTGGGTGTGCAGTGGATCTTTTGGATTTTCGCCATCATCAACTTCTGCCAATTCCTCTTGTATGCTGCAATTGGCGACGAAACTATCTACAATCCTGAAAATGAGCGCAAGCAGTCTGGATTCTTTGCCAAGCTCATTCCTCGCAAGATCAGCTCACACTCAATCAGCCCACGAGACTTTGTGGCACCCTTCTCCCTGGCAATGACCCCGCGTGTGTTAGTCGCGGCATGCGCTCATGCTGTGACATTCTGCTATGGCAATATCGCCATGATTGTGGAGATGCCCCTTGCGTTAGGGCAAAAGTTCCACTTTGATGCGCAGCAAATCGGCCTGCAATTCATCGCCATCATTATCGGATGTGTCCTTGGTGAACAGGTTAGTGGGCCGATGTGCGATTGGTATTTGAGACGTGTTCGTCAAACACGGGGCTACTCGTGCCCAGCCGACCGTCTCTGGCTGGCTTACATTGCCTTTTGCACCATCTTCGCTGGATTGTTGACCTGGGGATTCCAATTACAACACGCTACGACATGGAACGTCACGCCGTGTGTGGGTGCGGCAATCGCTAGCTTTGGCAACCAAATGCAGACCACCATTTTGACCACCTTTGCCGTTGAGAGCGAAAAAGAGCGTTCTGCTGAGGTTGGCGTGTTCGTCAACGTTTGCCGACAAATGTACGGATTTGTAAGTCGCAGATCACACTATCCTCCCCCAGGATATAGGTTGATGTCTTGCTTACACTATATGACTAGATTGGACCTTTCTATCTCCCGCATATGTTCACGGCTCTAGGATTTGGTGGTGCAGCGGGTGTCATGGTGGCTATTGTCGGCGGATGCGCGATGCTCCCGATCATTGCTGTCCAAACTGTGGCCACCAAATCCGCGAAGCGCTAAAGCGCTGTTGAAGATGTATTTGAAAGCCAAGCGGCGCCCGTCCCAAGCGAAGCTAGAGCAACTCAATTAAAGAGATTGATGGAGTCACACTGGATGGAATAACCACTAACTTCAACGAAATAAAAACTAGGTTGATTGAGAATTTCTTGAAATTGTTCTTACGTTCTGTTCTGGGAGGAGCAGTCAGACCAGCGCAGGTACTTGAAATAAATGATAGACAATTAAAGCCTCAGTCAGACCTGTCGCGGTAAATTCAGAGCACCACTAGAAAAGATTACTCGGAACGCTGTTCAACCATGACATGTCCTGAAAATCCGGGAACTCAAACCCATCCATCATGGCTGCATGCATGCCTTCTCCGAAGGGTATCTCGTTTAGGGTATTGGGTACGTGAGGGGCGAGATCATGACCGGAAGCTGCTTCAGCGGGCAATTGGCCCTCGGAGACGACTTGCTCATAAAGTATTTCGAGCGCCGCCACGCAACGCCTGGCTGATGTGCTGTAACTTTGGTATTTACGAAGTATTTCGAGCGCGCAATTCCATGAGCGGGTGACGGATGGTTCGGAGATTTCAGCGAGGATGGCGGGGGACAAGCGGCCAGCGATCAAGACGGTGGCCGCGGTGTATATGTCTAGGTGGTTTAATCAATGATTAGTGGTTGCTGCGGCTTTCAGCATAGAAGAAGGGCCAAGATCTTACATAGAATGTTATACCACCACGCGGGGAGAGGACCACCGGTTCCATCGGCAGGGACATGAGTGTAGATGAGCTCAATTGATTCTTGTGCCACCTTGACGCAGATAATGGAGCATTGCAAGGCAACTCTGCGTGGGAAGGAATCATTGATGGATATCATTGACTGTGTTATGAGATTTTCTCTCGCGGCGCAATACTTTGCCCTGTCCGAGAAGGTCAGTCAGAAGTCGGGCCGCTGAACAATGGATGTTCTGGTAGCCTTACAGTGTTGGCCGAAAGAGCAGCATTCTCACATGTAAAAACCTGCAGACCAGGCCACTAGTCAGCAACGGGCCAGTTAAAGAGCATTGTCTATGCTTGCCTTGCATGTAAAACTATCCCCTGCCGGAAAAATATAGGATTTTTTTGTGCAGCACTGCCGGACGAATTTCCACGTAGGTGTGCTGGAAGGCTTGTACTCCAGCGTGTCAGGGAGCGATCCAATTCGAATATTGTTCTTTCTCCTTCTCCGGCGGAATTATTAAAGTAGAAATCATGGATATCGTCCGAATTGTCATCTGGGACCGGCTTGTATAGACTCAAGAGGACGTCGTTCATTATTTCGTACAACTCCAGAGTCATTGCGTAAAAGACCATCATGGATGGCCGTTCCGCAGGTTGGGTGGGTTCGGCAAGACTTGCAGTGGAAATAAACTCGTCATCCACGGTGAGTGGTAAGGGAACGGCGCCGCTAGAGACTTTTGATATCATAGCCGGTCGCCCAAAGGTCATCGATATGACGCTGTTTGATGGAAACCGTCAGGTCGGATCAGTAAAGGGCATTAAGTTTGCATACCGATCCATCAGTACACAGCCATGCCAGAGCTTGCGAGCTAACTGTTGGTCGCTGGGAGTACGAAGATTGGCGATTGTTTGAGGAAGATGGATACCAAGACTCTGGGCATTGCGGATAGAAAGCCCTGTGCAAATCCAACACTGATGCGAATAGTCAGTGCTCTGTAGGTACTGTGCCATCAGCAACAGACATTGAATGAGTCCGGCAGACCCCGTATCCCAAAGATTGAATTGCAACAGTCCTTTGGCGCGAGAGAAATATGTGTCGGCGCATTTCTCTCGCTCTTCGGGTGCGATGAAGTCGGCTAGTTTACTGGCCAAGGCAAATATCACGTTGAAAGTGCACATCACCATGTTTTCGTCGTAGTGCAAGGTGTCTCCCTGCCATATTCTGGCGTATTCCAACTTCATGTGGGCGCTGTCGACAAAGGGATAGAGCGGGAACACATAGTCCCAGTACACCTCCATCAATCTGTCGGCCATCCTCCGAGGGGGCAGAACGTAGTCCGGTGCTGCAGAGAGGGTTCGTTCCGTGGGTCGCCCTGTCAAGAGGTTGGACTGACGAGCAATGTCCGGGGCGGACAGTCGCCTGTCTGGGGATGATACCCTTCTGTCGACTGCAGTCTTGATCTGACGCATGAAACCCGCGGCACTCGAGCTTCCGAAAAAGCCCTGGCTGGCACGCCCTTCTTCAACGGCGCCCATCATGGCATTAACCCCATCTTTCATGCTGCCACCGTGATCATTCTTTCCCGGCGTCTCTCGAGTTCCGCCTCCTTGCGAAGGGTGCGAAGGATGAAGGAACGGATCCTGGCATCGTGACGCCCGTGAATGTTCAATGGGTGTTCCGGAACGGGTAGTACTGGGAGAGAGAGAGGGTAGCGCCCCGTGCTACAATGGAAGTTGATGAGACGACTGCGAGAAGCAAGGTGGGGGTCAACGTACGATTGTCTGGCTTGATCCGATAATTGGATCTGAATGCTTTGGACTCTCTAGCTGCTTGATGCGATATTCCAAGCTTGAGATATACCTGCACGAACAACAATAGCATCCGATGGCTCTAGTCAGTTCAGCCAATCACAGGAGATTAGATTGGAGACTCGTACGTTTGTGTTGCCCTTTTTTTCTCAAGCTCACCGGTATAGACGCATTGATTACCTCTCTCCGACCTTCTGCTGCAAGGTCCACATACTACGCCGTTTGAGCTCGTTAATGCGGGTTGCATCCCGGACGGAGTTGGAGGGTTGTTCGGCACCTACCGGGCTGGATCCCGTCACATCGGACCTTTCTGCTTCGACATTCGTCGCAAGCGACCGAGATTTTTCGCCGTTTTACTCTTTCAATCGACTCGGATGGCTGACCTTTCATCGTTCAGTGTTGACAATGGTGCTTTGAGCTCGATGGTGAAGAGATTCCCAAGTTCCAGAGTCCAGCGCCTGCTTCCGATCGGGCGCGGGATGGGACCCGAGACGACCATTTGGCAGTTGGCCACTCCGGCGGAACTTTGCCCTCGGAGCCAACTCACGGGAGTTGCACAGTGGAGATATTTCACGATGCTATCGCAGTTCATTGGCTGGCTGCGGGCCAGACGGAACATTTCCGCGAGGCTGCCCATGGTGACGTTCAGACGTGTCAGATCATCCTCGAGCCCTTGCAGCATTGTTGCTCGTTCCAGAAGAGATAACTTAAGTGATACTTTCTTGATCTTCATGTATCTCAATGTGTGATACCCCCTGAAACGCAGATAACTCAGAAGCTGCAGATACTGACGAGAGACGAAAGAAAAAGGATGCAAAGAAGCTTTAAGATGGAGGGATTGCAGTATTTCTCAACTCTCAAGTATATTTCCAATCTATGAGACCCGACAGATGCATCCATGTTAGTTAACACTTCCGCAGTCTCTCCCATTTAGCTTCTCTACCTGGTATGAATCAACGCTTGACGGGATGGACCCTATTTCCACGTTGTGTATGTCATGCCGAACAAGACACATTCTATTAGGAACTGCATCAGCCTTTTGCAAGTCTCCACCAGGTGGCATCAGCAATATGATGTGCTAAAGGATACTGCTTGACAAGAAGGAATCTAAAGATCGATGAACTGGGCAATGAATGAACTTTAGAGCCAGCTAACTAGTGGAATTGCGGTCAAGGGAAGGGGGATACTTGAAATATTTTGTGCTTTGCTAAATAGAAGTCTTATAGTGACGCGTAATCTGGAGCTTCTGGTATGATCTCAATACCCCAATCGTAACCCGGACCCAACACTACCTAAGGTCGAAGTCTTCGACCTAAAACCTAACCTAGCACGGGTTGGGTCCGGGTATAAACTTATATTAGGTTGTGCGGAAGTCTAAGATTCGGTATAGAAGAATATCTACGTAGGCGAAGGGTCGCCTTGCATCTTCCAGTAAGCATATAAAACGGTCTCTAGGACACGGGTATTGTCAGCCGATAAGGCACACATCGTTGCCTTAGGCTATTAGTCGTATTATCTGTAGTGACGCTAAAGATACGATCCAAGCGTCCGCGTTCCTTTAATAACTGATGGAGAATATCACTAAGGTTGCTCCCGGTGTGAGGACCGTGTAACGGTTTAAAGCTAAGAAGTATCTCCCGGTAATTCTAATCCTTGTCAATGAAATAAGCCGTGATTACCATAAACGCTTACTGAAATGGACTGGTCCAATAATCTAAGGCGAGTGATACCTTAGCGTCGTTAGGTAGATCTCATAATTACGACTCCTGTTGAACTGTAACAACATCGCGGAGCCGTCTTCGTAGATTTTCACTGACGGAAGTTCTAGTACCTTAGGTCCTGAGTATATGAGGTTGAGGAGTTCCTGGGATATAGGGTTCTCTACTGTTTGAAATGGCAATTGAAGATAGGTGATGGTCTTTGATAACTACTCCTTAAGTTGAAATGTTGTTACCTTAACGTACATTTGGTGACTCTCTCATGGAATGATTTTGCGACGAATCGGAGATCAGAGTTTGATGAGGACCCTCTCTTCTTTCAATCCCTTGCGATAAGAATTAGACTTTTGGTGTCTACTCATGGCGCTTATTCCATTTCCATTATACTCTGAATGATCAAGCAGAGTAAGGCAGGCTTTGCAGAGGACTCGTTGGCGCCCAAAATCGACGTCGGCTATTTGGTCAAAGTGTTTCTAAACGGCGGCGTGGCGCGACTCGGTGGACTATTTGATTTGGGACTGACCGTCCCTGTTTAACTTGTGGCCGTATTCACTTTTTTCCTACCACCCTAAGAATTCTCTCTCTAGATTCAACTCGTATAAAATCTAGTTCTTTCTGCGTTTAGGTCCTACCCGGCGTCTTAGCGTCGCCGCAGACTTCCTCTTCCTACCTTGGAATGAACAAATCTCAAAACGCAGGGGCGGAAGGAAAGAGTGATGGAGGGCGCAAGAGAGTGACAAAAAGTGTTCCACCTTTGGAAGCGATGAAAGAACATTGCGTTCTGGTGCCTCTATGGTTTGTTGGTGGTATCGAACACTGGGACTGTGGCCCAGATCCAGACTCGCTAAGGCCTTCTATTAGTCCGATCAGCATGCCCTGACGGCTCCACAGCGTGGCTTGCCATGATGTCATGGGTAGAGTGGGTCGATCTACTCCAAGGAAACCAACCGGTTAGATGAGTATTAAAACCTTTGCTACCTTGGAAATACTGGTTTGTTCGTTCCATTTTCGAATACGGCATTCGTAATCTTCTCCCTTCGACTCAGTTTACCATGGCTGCGACCGGAGGCCTTAGTTTGCAGCCACGCTACAGATTGGCCCAGGAACGAGAATTCTACAAGTAGGACTTGTCCGCTCAACGTGCCTTTCGTGTAGGAAGAATTGGTGGAATCCGACTGACCTCTCGGTTGTGGCAGGTATGTCCCGCACGAGCATGCCGCGTCGCCTTATGCTCCCTTCGATCATGCGAGCCACAATACGTTTATCGCACATCCGTCGCAAGATTCTACCTTGACCTCTTTCGCCCAACTAGGGGCCATCCGTCTAGGGACACAACGAGCCTTGATTTCACTTTTCGATCGTACCCATCAGCACATCCTGGCGGAAGCCACACCGACCATAAGCTTGACCGGTGGCCGGTTTCAAGATGACCGTGAGCGGCTAAAGCTAGGATGCTGCGTTCTCCCGAAAGAGAGGGGATTTTGCCAACTTGTCGAGGGCTTACTGTTGGGGGAATATAAAAAGGAAAGCAGAATTGTTGAAGATTGCACCTTGGTCATTTTAGACGTGACCGAGAATGTATGCGTCAGATCGCGCAATTTACTCGACGAACTATCCGACATCCGATTCTACGCAGCAGCGCCTATAGTTAGCCCGCGGGGATTGACAATCGGTGCATATTGCGTAATGGATAGCGAACCGAGGACATCGCGTCCTGACAAACACGCTTTGCAGTTCATGAATGACATGGCTGTGACTGTCATGAACCACTTGGCAATGGCGCATTCTACTCGCAAAAGCCGCGAGGCGGAACGAATGATCGTGGGATTAGGCAGTTTCGTTGAAGGAAGAACGACCCTTCGCGATTCATGGAGAGAAGCCAACGCTCAATTTGCTGAGTCCGAACGCTCCGGGCAGGCTACAGAGGGCCAATTAAACATTCAGCAGCAGCGTATACAAGAGGTCGCCGAAGAAGAGGCGCACGAAGGACTTGTCTTTCGTGACAAACCTCAACGAGCGGAAGAAAAGCCTGAACTACATCAATCAAACAGCTGCACCCAGGCAGAATGCCGAAGCGGAGGACCCAGGACAGAGCCGCCTCAAGATGATCACAAAGTCCGGAGCGTGCTTGCACGCGAAGCCCTGCAAGATGACACCTTATCGAACAGCATTAAACTTGTTTTTTCTCGTGCTGCAAACTTGATTAGGGAATCGATCGGAGCGGAGGGAGTGATATTCCTCGATGCAAATAGCGAGCGCTTTGGGAGCCTAGTCAAGCACTCTAGCCACAAAGTATCTGGTTCTAGCTCAAATGATACCACATCGAGCAGTGATGAATGCACCCCAATAGTGTCCCCGGATGAAGACCACACCGGCAATACACTTGTGTCTGAGTGCTTGGGATTTTCGAGTTCGAATGTTTCAAGTATCAATGATGAGTCGAGCGCTGGTCGAGCAGTCACCATACCGGAAAAACTGCTCACTTTGCTTTTGCGGCGATATCCCAACGGGAAGATTTTCACGTACAATGCCCGCGGATCGGTCTCAGAAGACAGTGAAGACAGCTCACAGAGTATGCCTGACTCTGATCATTCTCCACTTCAAGAACCCAACCGCATTGATGAGAAGAAATCAACCGGCAAAAAGCGGAACAAGCCAACTTTCCAACAAGACGCTGATCATTTAATCAAGATTTTTCCTGGAGCTAGGAACATCCTCCTTTTGCCCATTTGGGACTCAGACAAAAACAGATGGTTTGCCGGAACGCTGGTCTGGACAAATGACCCAGAACGCGTCTTCTCATTTGAGAATGAGCTCGTGTATGTTGCTGCTTTCGCCAATAGTATCATAGCAGAAATTCGTCGACTCGACGTGGAGATAGCGGACAGGGCCAAAACCAATCTCGTCAGCAGCATCACACACGAGCTGCGGAACCCACTGCACGGAATCCTAGGTACGGCGGACATCCTGAGCGACACAGCCATGAATGCCCTGCAACACGGCATGGTCCATACGATCGAGTCATGCGGCCGCACTCTCCTTGATACCATCAACAATCTACTCGATCTCACATTCATCGACAAGTACCAAAAGAAGCGGTCTCACCTGAATGGAAAGCCAGGGGAGAAGTTGTCGGACTTACCTTCCGGTACTACAGAAGGTGGTCGGGTGCAGAGTAAAGACAGCGGCGAGCAGACTTCGAACACTCATGTCAAGCTGGACGCGGTGCTCGAGGAAGTCACAGAGTGTGTGTTCGCCGGACACAGCTTTTACACCCATCCCCAGGCGCCACCTCCAGCCTTGACTGATTCTTGTTCACGGTGGTCTGGCCCAACGAACGCGTCCGATCAGGTTGGCCCTCAAGCCAGTCAGGTTACCGTCATTTTCGACATCCAGTCAGATACAGAATGGGAGTTCTACACACACGCTGGAGCTTGGCGCCGCATCCTGATGAATGTTTTCGGCAATGCGCTCAAGTACACAAAATCCGGCTATATCTACCTTCAGTTGAAATCCAATCAAAGTGACAAAAAATGTGATCAAGGAATACCGATGGACGAAGAAGAGCAATTTGAAGTTACTCTTACAGTGAGGGACACTGGGGTGGGCATTGGCCATGACTATTTGCACAAAGATCTTTTCACCCCTTTCAAGCAGGAAAATCCGCTTGCATCCGGCAGTGGACTAGGACTGAGCATCGTTCGCCAAGCTGTTGGATTCCTCGGCGGCTCGATCGAAATTGAGTCTACCCAGGGAGTTGGTACCGAACTCACTATCCGGACACCACTCACTCCGTCATCTGGTACTTCAGACACTTCTTCGTCAGAGTCGTTTAGCTCCCGGCAAAAATATACCCGAGGAAAGACAGTGGGCCTCTTAGGGTTCGGGTCATCTCTCCAGTCACAACGAGACACAGCCTTGTACTCGTCCTTGGAGCGGCTATGCCAGGACTGGTTTGGCTTAGAGGTGGTCAACGTCTCCTCCCTGAAGGGCGAGCACGCACCATTTGACTTCTATTTGGCCGTGCAGACAGAGTTAGACTCTGAGGACACTGAGGGAAGAAACCTGTTTGGCCTTGGTTCACATCTCGCCAATCGAAGTGCGTATAGCCCACCAGTTGTGGTCATCTGCCAATGCCCCGAGGAAGCACACAGAATGTTTGTCGCCTCCAAAAACCAGGATGAAACTCCGCTCTTCGAGTTCATTAGCCAGCCATGCGGGCCTCGGAAATTGGCTCGGGCGTTGGATATATGTATAAAACGACAGCTCGATCAACAATCTTGCAGTTCCAATAGTGACCAGCCCACACGCTGGGTGGAAATGCCTGAGTCTTCCCATCTACCAATGGATATTGGGCCTGCTAATCCACCAGAAGAAAGGATGAAGATCAGCAAGCGACCGACGGTGGAGACAATGCGCAGTCCACAACATCCATCTCCAACTCATGAGGGAAATCCGAAAGTCATTCCTGGGAGTTCCGCCCTGCCGATTTTGCCTTCGGAGGCAGACGGTGAACCAGTCTCTCCCGGACAATCCGTTTTACTGGTGGATGACAATGACTTGAACCTCCAGCTACTTTGTGCCTACACAAAGAAGGAGAACTATGATTTCATGACAGCCCAGAATGGGGCAGAAGCAGTTGAAATATACAAGGCACATCCCGGCAAATTCCGGGTTGTTATCATAGGTATCTTCAGCCACCAGCCTTTCTTTCCGATCCTTTGTGGTGATACTGACATTACTAGATATCTCAATGCCAGTTATGGATGGCTTTGAAGCCTCCCGGCAAATTCGTCGCCTAGAAAAGGAGAATCGGGCAAAGTGGACCGAGTCGGAGCAACGGAGACTGCCTCCTGTGATCATCGCGGCATTGACCGGGCTCGATAGTGTTAATGCCCAAAAGGAAGCATTTGGTTCTGGCATTGATACTTTCCTTGTAAAGCCAGTCAAACGACCAGATTTGAAGGCTATCCTACGGCGAATGCAAGAGTAAACTAGGTCTGCGTTACGTTTCGGTATATGTATATTAAAGTATTAGAACTCAATTCCAGTTTACACTATTCTTAAATCAATGTCTTTGTAATTCAAAGCAAAGTTTCTTAGAAGTAGCCTCGACCCAGTTTTTAATTGACGGCGGGCACTGGCCGAGTAGTGGCCGGATCAGTGCAGACCCAGTTACTGGTCTCTGAGAAGGTGACTAGTGGTTGCAAGGCTGTGACGACAGAAAGATATAGTCTGTACACAAGCCTAATATTTTTGTGGTATGGGCCAAGCCGTGTGGACTACCTCCTTTCGTACAATGGATTCTGCAAGGTGACCTTTCAGATCCAGAGGAGCGATGAGAGCGGCAGTTAGAGAATATTACTTGCTCCTACTTGTGTCATGGTAGCAGATCAGCCGGCTATTTCGGCTGCTATCTTCCTTTTTGTAGGCATCACCTCTTTTGTTGTCAAATTGTCAAATTGTCGAATTCGAAGTTGTGGCGGTTCTCATGGCTTACAGCCATGGCTAGCAGCTGACCTTGTGATTTTCATTGGAGTTAGTGGTGGTCAATATTTATTGGTGGGCAGGAATGGATGAGCATATGAGGAGGGACCGGCTGTAGGAAAGTGCCTTGTGTTTGCTCGCTACGGAGACATGTCGTTAAATGCATTAATATCGAGCTTGGATATCGAAGTTGTATGAAATGGGCGCCAGCTGTATGATATTTATGTCCTTCAAGACAGGGTATATAATGAATAGTAGCGGAGTTAATTACATATTTTCTAAATAAACAAATTGTCTTGGGTAGATGAAGAATTACTCCTGGGAACCAGTTAGCCAGTCTCCAAAATGTTCTAATCCCTCTCGGATTGCAGGGCTATTCCCGCCCATGTGAAGTGGAAAGGTCGTAATTAACTTTCTCTAGCCTAGAACCCCCGTACGAGGAAGGAGCAAACATAGGAACTGACATGGGTTCACATAATGCGAGGACTGAGAATAGAATCAGAACCAAAGGTTGAATGCAGATCCGTACAGATCGATAGAACGAGAGAACAGCTTCGCCAATCATCGTACGGTAAAGGGGGAAGGGTTCTTTCACGTACGGAGGTCATTCGCGTACGATTTCAGCCACCAGGATAAAGAGAATATCTGTTTCTTGCGAAAACCCTGGTTTAAGAGTCGGCCGACGAACTGGATTCTTTGTTGAAGTGGAGAGGGAACCGAGAGGCGTCGGGGAGAGGAGCTTCATAACGAGTCGTACGGAGAAGGTAAGCTTAATTTCTTTGATAGAATCAGAATCACTGTAGCGATCGCCAAGGTCAAAGCGACCGGGATCCGGAAGTTGGAGAGATTCATGGTACAGTCCTGGTTCATGAATCTTCCGCACAAAGACTCTCCTCGAAGTAGAATTCCTTGTCGGATCGTACGAGCGGAAGGACGCTCTGATGGATTGCAAGAAAGACCTTGAGATCTGAAGCTATAGTCTTATGTCATTCTCGCCTAGAGTGGCCCGTATTCTTGACCCTTCGCATATTTGTTGGGGTTAGATAATAATTACGCAATTAAATCATCAGAGAAAAACAAAGTGAATAGGCTATATAGGATTTCAATATTCACCTCAGGTGGTAATTCAATTGTAGAAGGAAAGGGTTCAGCTATTTGAAGGGGCTCAAACATCACATCTTGATAATGGGGTATCTCCTGAAGCAGCTGCGTCAGATTTCGCTTCGTTTCTTCCTCAGACACAGGAGAAGGAGGAGGAAGAGATGGAGAAGGACTAGATGGAGTGATAGAGAAGCTGTGCAGGAGAGACTCTTCAGCCTCTCCTAGAGGTAGATCCTATGAATCCATTGATGTGTAGAAACGCGTATAAGCACTTAAAGCGCGTTCTAGCTTATGGAGAATAATAGTGCGTGGGAATTTGAGGGATATAGAGCTATTCCTAATTCGTGAGAAAGGGGCGGTGGAAGCAATCTGACCACTTGAATTACTTACTTCAAAATTACCGCTAATCACGACTAGCGCTGCCGGGAAAAGGGACGGATAACGCCGCCCGACAGC
>JAXQJV010000251.1:0-25734 GCA_037042255.1 Penicillium sp. PG106-07D | reverse complement strand
AGCTACTAGTGCAAAGGAAGGATGTTGAAGCCGATTCGAAAGACAAAGATGGCCGCACGCCTCTATCATGGGCAGCTGCGGGAGGATGCCAAGCTGTAGTGGAGCTACTGGTGCAAAGGGAGGATGTTAAAGCTGATTCGAAAGACAAAGATCATCGCACACCTCTATCATGGGCAGCTGTGACAAGACGCCAAGCTATAGTGGAATTGCTAGTGCAAAGGGAGGATGTTGAAGCTTATTACAGAGATCAATTTGGTCGCAAAAAGTTAGCATCTGTTGGATTCTCGCGGAATTCGAGGAATTAAGTAGTAGTGACAAAGCTGCTATCTCCTAGTCCCTATACTGATTCTGCTCGACGGTGTCTTGTAGAAAAGTGTGATTACAGCTTGCTAAGCTCTAGTAGTTTGTTAGGAGCCAGGCGGAAAGGAAAGGTCCAATTCGGTGCAATAACTGAGGCAACTCAATCCGGAGAGAAGAAGGAAAAGAGAGGTTCTGACTACGAGAAGCGTCACCCTTGATCCGCCTCCGCGAGAGGTCTTTCCAGCCGGAAATCTCGAGACGCGTCAAAAAGCTCGATAGCAATAGCGTAGCCACTGATCATAATCATCGTACTCATCTCCATTCAAACAGTTACAATCGGTCCGTACTTCTCATGCCATTCTTATTTCGCTGCCAGTGACCTTTATTGGGCAGCTGATGAAGATTGCCAATCAAAGGCAATGGCGTCGGGTCTGGAGGAAGATGAGGGCCTGGTGTTTGGCGTAGAAAGAAAAAACATAGGCCGTCCACGAGGACTCCTCCAACCACTAGGGTCTGAGGGAAACTAGGTAGAATCAGACCTGTCCATAACAAAGGATGTTATGACTGATACAGTTTGGAGTATCCCACATTCTCCGTTATTTATCTATGTGGGAAATGGGTATAAATCTTGAGCTGAGCTGGGCTGGAAGTCTCCGATGTGCAAGAATCAAAGAAAGCGCAAGCATAATTCGGTAGGCGGCAGTACTTGGAAGCAAGCGCTGTGAAAAATGAGACAGATAAATCTATGGCTATCCATGAGAATAGCCCGTAGACAATTGGAGCCCCAATCACCCACCTTTCCCCCAACCTGACCATCATGACTCTAGGCCAGATCCTGGCCATCCCTCTGGCTCTTCCAGTAGTCCATATCTACATTCGAGTTGTTTCTATCCGGAGGCAGGTTCGCGACAAGGTATGGCCTCCATTGGTACCTCTGGCTCGCAAGACTAACATGATCCATATGTACTGATGCCAGCCTAAACTACCCCATCATGCGTTGCCGGGCCACTTCCCTATCCTCTTGCGGGAGCTCTGGTCCTTGCCTAGAGATATCTTTCCCCCGCTAGCGTTGGATCTGCTTCGTTGCAAATTTGACTTACCGGCGGGTTTCTTTCTCGACCTGTATCCCCTCTTTTATCCTATCATATTTATCGGTGACCCCGGCCTCGCACGGAAGGTCACGCAGGTACATCGGTCCTTGCGGTATCCGAGTATCGTTGAGACGCTGTATCCGGCCATTCCAACGCGATGGTTGCGCACCGTAGAGGATAGGGCATGGACCTAATGGGATCCTGTGGTCGGGTCTCCACGGCTGCGCACTTCATCCAGATGGTACCACATATGGCCGAAGTCCTACAAGCTATGTTGGATCAATTGAATCACTGGTCCGAGCGGCACGAGATTTTTTGCATGGAGCGCGTGGCCATCGATTCCATCCCTTGCCATGACTGGACGAGTGTATTTTGGTATGGGGCTGGACTGTTTCGCCCCGAAAAGCCTGTGGACGTCGGCTTTCCGGGCTGCTACTATACCAGTATCGGCAGGGAGGAGCCCTTTGAGGAAGCCATTCGTGTTGCCTTTGTGGAAGAAACATGCCCGAATGCCGTGATTTGGCAGAAAGTGCAGCATGCGGTCGACAAGGATGAAGACCATGGAGACGGGGTTTCCTCATTCGCATCTTTTTTTGCTGTCTATCGGAAGAACGGGTTCCCCAGGTTCCCTCGGGTCACCCAAGAGGTCCTGTCCGTGGATTATCTAGAAGAGCTGACCTCAACGTAACGCCCTCCCTTGAATCGGCGATGTGGGCTAACAAACGCAGTGGTGCAGCCTTCTTGATCGGAGCCACGAGCAGTGCATCCGTGATCAGTGTAAGAAGCCCTGGCTCTGATTCTCTGAGGAAGAATGCTGATCCTTTTTGGACGATGTAGTATGCCTATCTGCTCCTCCACTAGCATTTAGGCATACTGGACCACGTGCGCAGAGAGCACGCGCAGGTCTGCGGATCCAACGGACAGTCCATTATTCTTGCATTACAGAGCCGCCCTCGTCTATTTAACGACTTAAATCTGACCAATGCAATGTTGAATGAGACTCTTCACGGCTCTTACCGACGGGCCCTGTTTTGCGCAAGTGCCCTGGGTACTTCTTTTCAGGCCTGTTGAGCGCTACATGGCTAATAGGGATTCCTAGCGAGACTTTGGAATTCGAGGGCAGGACATATGATATTTCGGAATCGTATCGTAAGTCTTCTTACCTCTCATGCTCTCTGTTAAATCTTGACCGAAGTAGGTCGCTATCTCGCATAACTTCCTCCATCGCCGCCCCGACCTCTTCCGCGACCCCGATTCTTTCAATCCATATCGGTTCCTGCCAGGTGCCGAGATTCCTATTCCCGGGCTCTGACGCCTGGCGCCCATTCGAAAAGGGCGACGGACACTGCGTGGAACAGGAGATGGCTATAATTCAAATGAAGCTAATGTTGCTATTGACTTTAACGGAGCTCCGCTTTCAGCCCAAGTACACCCTGAAAGCTGCCAAGGGACCAGATATATTGGCGGGTACGCCTACGCAACGGGCTCAGGTATCGGACCGACGCCAGCTGGAGGACTACCTATGCGTGTGGATAAATGGGTGAAGTGAGAGAATTACTTCATATGTAACCTAGACTGGGGGCTCTTGGACTCTACTTGACTTTCCATTTGGTATCACCGCAATCATCTTGTCTAGGCTAAAATCCACAACTACAGTTTAAAGGGGAACGAGGCACTGGCAAGCTAATAGCGGTTCATATACACGCTGAGACCGGCCGATGCAGAGGCTTACTATCGGTAAACATTGTCGGAACAACAAATGACCGTATAGACTAAGAATATTTGCCCCTGGTGCATTTTGGGTCCAGTTGTATTACGCCCCATATTTATGCGACAAACATGTATCGGTGCAAGCTGAGATCGTATGGGCAAGTAAACATCTCGGACGAACGCCTAGGCTATCGGTCAAGACAAGTGAAATCATTAACTATTTATTGGACGACAGGTTTGACTAATTGAAGAGGGAACGAATGAGCCGTCTGATCGGATGAAGTGGAGGCAGCCCCCGTTTTGCTGGTATTCCAATCTGTTCCTAGCGCTTCATCTTGTTTACTTGCATTTATTTTTTACGATATGTGCAATGTAGTACAAAGAATTCAAGGCCCATTTTCTTTCAAGAGACTTCCCGATCGCAGAAAATATGCTCGAGAATCTCCCACATAAGCTCCTGGAAAACGTTGCTGTTGTACCCCTCCGGTTATCGTTATAGATGTCTCCTTCTCCTTCCAAGGTTGGGCAATTTATGCCCCCGAGGAAGCCATGCACGGCAATTAAGCATTGACTTGGGATGATGTGAATCCACCGCGTCGATAAGGTCCTGCAACTTACAGAGGGAGGCGCTAGTCCATGACTCCAGAGTTTGCTGGGGTGCGTGCTTACTTCCCCAGACGTATTCACAGTGGATCCGGCTGTCTCAACCTCGGCTCGTTTCAAGCTCGGCTCTCCGCAGTTCTTCAAATGTCGAGGTCGATGTTGATCGTTCAGCTGGTCCTTCTCTTTTCCAATACCTCATTTGCCTCCATTTCATATTCCTAGTCTTCCCTCATCTTTCATTATATTAATTTCAAGCCTCACAGAGCCTACCCACGAGTCGCCCCTTACAATCGAGGTTCTCCGCACAACCCCACAGTTCACCTCGACACGACACCCATTCGCAAACTCTCATTCACCGAGTCTATCGCCCCCAAAATGACCTCTCCCTCCTCCAACCCCCCGGCAAACACCTTCACAGGCTGGGTCGCCCACGATGCCACAAACCCTCTCACCTACACAACCTTCACCCCAAAGCCCTTCCCCGACACCGACATCGAAATTCGCGTCACCCACTGCGGCATCTGCGGCACAGACGTCCACACCCTCCGCTCGGGCTGGGGCCCAACCGGCTACCCCTGCGTCGTCGGCCACGAGATCATCGGCATAGTCGAGCGCGTCGGCACTGCCGTACCCACCCTCTCCACCTCCCCGGCCTCAGCCTCCATCCGGGTCGGCGACCGCGTCGGCATCGGCGCCCAGAGTGGCGCCTGTCTCCGCGCCGACTGCGAGGCCTGCGCCGACGGCCAGGAGAGCTACTGCACCCGCATGACGGGCACATATAACGGGCGGTACCCGGATAAGAGCAAGTCGTATGGCGGCTTTGCGGAGCGGTGGCGCGGGCCTGCGCATTTCGTTTTTAAGATCCCCGATGCGCTGCCGAGCGCGGAAGCTGCGCCGCTGCTGTGTGGTGGTGTGACTGTTTTCGCGCCGTTGCGTAAGTACGCTGCCGGACCTGGCAAGACGGTTGGTGTTATTGGTATTGGAGGACTGGGCCATTTGGGCGTTCAGTTTGCGAAGGCGCTTGGGGTGGACCGGGTCGTTGCGATTTCGCGGTCTTCGAGTAAAAAGGCGGATGCGCTCCAGGGGTTGGGTGCTGATGAGTTTATTGCGACGGGTGAAGAGAAAGGGTGGGCGAAGACGCACTCAAGGAGTATTGATATTCTTTTGTCGACTGTGTCTGGGCCTGGCATGCCGCTCGGTCAGTATTTGCGGCTGCTGAAGCGGGATGGGGTGTTTGTGCAGGTTGGGGCGCCGGAGGATGCATTGCCGCCTTTGATGGCGTTTTCGCTGATTCAGAAGAGTGTGAAGGTGACTGGGTCGAACATTGGGTCGCCCGAGGATATTCGGCAGATGTTGGCGTTGGCGGCGGAGAAGCGCGTTTTGCCGTGGATTCAGAAGAGGCCGATGGGGGATGTTAATGCGGCTTTGAAGGATATGCATGATGGGAAGGCGAGGTATCGGTATGTGTTGGAGAATGGAGAGACTCAGGCGAAGTTGTAAATCTGAAAAAGTTGAAGCACGAGATGTTGGGGGCGATATATTTTGCGAGTTTGTAAATACAGCCCGTAGGTGTTGGTGTACTAGGCATCAATCAACCTGGACGTACTTGAACTGCCGCTCTCTCTATGCCCCTAGCTCCAAGCTCGGGCAGTCTTGCGTTTCCTTCCTCATTTTATCTATCTAATACAATCTTAGTGATATTGTTGACGCCCTGCGCTATACCTTGTAGTAAGTTCTTGGCGAGGCACACTCTAAACATTGCAGACCCACCCCGCGCCTCCCAGGCTCACTGGATATTCCAGCATTGATCCTCTCTCACCCCACACGTGCCTCCATGGATGATTCATATGTTCCTTCGTGGGGCAAACTCGCCGTCGAACAGTACTCCATAATGAGGTCCACCTCATCTACTCTATCCTTCTCCCCAACTAACCCACAGCAATGTATTCCAAGAATAACTGGAATTTCGAGTCCAACGAAATCCTCGCCAACGCCAAACCTTCGTATCTCAATTCCTCAACCTTCCAGAGATCCCCATCGAATGGATAGAAGACGATGTTCCCGAGGATAGCTCATTACGTCGAAAACACCGACCACCAATGAAATAGAGCCCATCCTACGACCCTACCGACGCGCTGCGAAAACGTGCTGCTCAGATCCGCGAGCACGACTACACACGGATGCCAGTCTTTCTTTGAACGCACTATAGTGTCCACGAAGACGAGAGAGCCAGGAACGATGAGCTAATGGTCCAATGGGCCTCGTCAGGCGAATTAGAATTCGAGACCTGGTGGGCAACGCTCGATGGCGTGATATAGTTTCGCATTCGGCTCGGACTGGCGCCGCATATTCGATATTCTGCCCGAGATTGCAGGTCCTACGAGGAGTGAGGGTTTAGATGAAAGGGTGCGAAAACGAACAAGAGACCCGGAGGATGAGACGTTTTCGTGGTTTCGTACGCCGTTAAGGAAACCCTCCATCGAGAGAAACATAGTAATACTATTCGGTGGTTCGAGAACCGAGATGCGGTTATTGAAGAAGCAGCGACTAGCTTGCACCACTTCCCCACTCGGATGTACCTGATTATCGCAGAGGAGGAAGCCTTCTCTTCTAGACGTGTGTGGGTCGTTTTTCTCGATGGGGTTCGCAATATCATCCGTCACACTCGGGTTGATATGAACGAATACGATTTTGAAAATATCATTGGAAGATTAATGCACACAACCGGGTTTGGGCTTGACACTCTTGTCGGGGAGAAATATCGGGTCGGAGGGGAGTTGGGGAAGCCGTTGTACCAATTGAACAGCGACGACGGGACCTCTCAGATTGCTCGAAGTGACTTCTCGAGAGAGACCTGATACAATGAAATTGAATGTTGCATCCAACCTAAGATAACTGACATGATCTGAGCCTGTCCGCATTTGTCTATAGCTCATGTCACTATGAAAACTCCGCTTGCACTGCCACACTACCACGCAAGCACTTTAAATCTAGGCAACAGCTGGCCGATACACCGAAGTATCTTGATAAAGACTACTTGAGCAGGCTGTGCTGCTCTAATTTTAATATTTTCCTGAATTCGACACGTCGCTACTATGACCAGGATGCCTTGGTTGAGACCTCAAACCCACACTGTCGCTCAAGCACGTACGATGAAACGTCCAGGCACATGAACGATCGCAAAGTGGAAAGCAGATGATCAAGAGATATTTGCATTCCGCACACAGGCTGAAATGGCTTTACTGGTGATGACAAGCATCTGTCGGCAAAAAATTCCCTCGGATTGCGATCCGACTCTGTTCATTGGCCAGTGTCACCTACTGGCCTACATCGCTTCTCAAAGGCCACACAAACATCGTGTCATCGATGCAGCCACCATCACTGGGCATCGCACCTCCACTTGCTTCTAATGAACTAATCATCAAGTGCTTCAATGCCTCAGGCCAGAACGACTCTCGGGCATCCCTCGGCCAGATCAACCCCAACGAAGATCCTGAATACCGTCCGATACCAAGGCAAACATAGTACCGACCCTGTCATCCAGTATTCTTGACAAAAGCCACATGATGCATCTAAGCAAATCGAGGCCTCAAAACGAAAACGTGCGCGTCAACCCCGAATCGTGGACCCCCCATTGGTCATGTCCCTAACTTTGGAAAAATACGCGGAACCGAGGTGGAGTGGAGCCCGGGTTGGGCTCCAGCCTCCAGGTCCCACGACAAGCCTCGACGCTAGGCTGCTTGCAGCAATGTGTACGAATTGAATCACGGTACGGAGTATACGAGGATGCTTGTCACTGAATTGGTCCTGTGGCTCGGGACTCTGGATACAGAGCGAGGCTACTGGTATATTTTGAGACAAGTGGTACTGAACGGATAAAATGCACTTGCATGAGATGGGGTATTTAACAAAATTCAAACCTCAACACAACAAGTTCGACTGCTCCTGTCGAATTCAAACATTCGATACTACAGCTCCCTCTGAGGCGTACGATACCTGGACCACTGAGTAGTCCAGACCAACTCCATTCAGTCTATGCCGCCTACAGCTTCAGGTATTCTGTTCACTATCAGATGGATGAAGCCTCGCACCATCTCCACACTGAACGGATAGTGTGGATGTTGTGATTGTTTTGGGTGTTGAAAAGTTGGGAGCCATGGCCGGTCGGTCGGTCGATCTTTCAGGTTACAGTGATTCGACGAGGGGATACCAGAAGATGGATATCCAGGATCTTTCGGAGCTTTCTTCGACTTTGCAGTGGACGGTGTCGGCATTTGGGGTCACATGGTCGGTCAATCATCTGAACCACCCGCGGCGTGCTCCCCGCGAGGCAACCACATATTCGCTCCCGGTAAGGTAGGCTGTCTAGTTTCATGTCGGTGGTGTTTCGTGGAGGAAGGGTCCTCATATGCGATAAGGTTTCGGTTATTGTGTTTTGTGGACGGTCCTCGTGCTGATGGTGATGCGCCCAGCAGGATCCAGTTCTTGCTTGAAGATGGCGAATTGGGGCAAGTCGGTTACGATAATGAACCCGCGATGATGAAGCCCTCACGGTACGAACAACGGCGAGGGAGCAGAAGTGATGTTTGCGTCCTGCAGACTGGCGTGCTTTTGAGAGCGGGGTCCCGTGATGGCGCGCCTTGCGGTTTCATCTAAACCTGCGACTTCCAATCTCTCCCCACAACCGAACAGCGTGATCGCAGCCTCGCGCTAAATTCAGATGATTTTCACAGAGAGTCTATCTTCTCCAGGTAATTCTCCCCAAGAATACCAATCATCGCCCAGTGAATCAGCGGTCTCCATTGGTCATCTAGAAGGGCCCACACGGTCTTCGCAACACGCACACACCATTCCTCAAAGCACCAGCGATGCTTGAGATACTGCAACAGCAGCCCGAAATGAGCCAACATGACCAGCGCCATAGGCTCCCGCTCCCGCAGCAACTCCAAATACCGCTGGGGCAGTTTGATCGCCCACCGGCCGGCAATTACAGTGGACGTCATCCCGCCATACACCCAGCCGAGCATCTCGGCCAGATTATCGATCGTGGCTGTGTAAACCTCCGTCTCATGGGACTGATTACGCGCACCACAGACTTCGTTCGCCTCGTGCAGGTTGTTGATCGTTGCAGTAGCGTCATCGGGGAGTCTGCCATGAACCTCCTCTATCTGCAAGATCGACGCGAAGTTACTATGACTGAGATGATCTGCCGGGGAGCGGATGACCTGCTGCACGCCGCGGGTTAGCACGAGAACCTGGCACAGGTCGTCCACGTAGGTCCACGGATCTTGCACGTCGGGTGTGTGCGGGAACGCGAACGTATAGACGACGACGATGCCCGCAAAGGCGAACATGGCTTTTGCGTTGAACTCGTTGATGTCGCCGAGTAGTCCGCGGAATAGCGCGAGAGCCTGATTCTGGTGCGCGACGGCGCGGTTGAGATATGCCGCGCGCCGCGAGGGTTCGGGACCTGTCCGGGCGAGATGCAGCGCCGACAGCGCCAGGATACCGTGCATTAGGAACGGGTGCGAAAGGGCCTCTTCGGGCACTGCGTTGCGCCAGACTAGATCTGTGCGTTCGTTGCGCGAGAGAGTATGGTAGGTATCATTGCACCAATGCAGCATCAGCTCGAGATCATGCAGATTCAGCGCCGATGTGGGCGTGGTCGCGGTTGAGCCGTCGCCGCTGAGCCGGCCCAGGATGCCGAAAGAGTCGGCTGGTGGGCTGCCTAAGATTGAGTCGCTTGGATGGCCGCTGTCTGAGCCTGAGGCCCGAGACGACTGGCGGGCCAGGGCCGGTTCTTCATTTGCCCAGAGTAACGAGCTGGACGAGCCATACTCGCATTCGGAATGGCGCTTGGCGCAATTGGAGCAGGTTGGTCTGGCTTCATCGCACTGCAAACGGGGAATGGAGAAGAATGCATTAGAACGAAGAAACTAAAACATCATAAAAACCAAGACTTTTTGGTTTTTGCATTCGCAGGTCATCACGCGAGCCCATACCTTGACCCGTCGGCGTTTGCATTCCAGACAGCCGTGGCGGGATTTGCGATGAGGTCGGCGGAGCGCCATATGGTCATGCACAACAAGCACACAGTCTACTGGTCGCCATGATCTGGGGAGAGAATAATTGAGGCTCTAGGAAGAGGAGAAAGGGGAGAGGAAGTATGAAAAAGGCTTGATTTCTACAGATTCAGAAAAAAAAGAATCGTTAAATTTTAATTTTCCACAGGCTGGTGTAGAGTGTAGGCAACAGGATTCATCGTCAAAGAACGGGGTCCGCGGCGGGAGGGACCTCGTATGGAAACAGTACCAGAAGTAACTTAGCATCCTTTCAGGTTAGACTTTTACGGGAGTAGGTATTAACTGAGCCGACCAGGCATGTCCTGGGACAAGCACCCGGCACGCTTATCTAAAGGCCGAACCCTGTCGATCAAACAGACGACGAAAAGGCTTGTCAAGTTGTCCGCCGTTGTGAAACATTGTCTTGCTTCGCTTGGACAGCACTGCCTCCCTTGGTATTTGCTCCATCGGGGTTCCATCAGAGGCCAGCTTGGGCTTAGGGTCGACTTGGCCGGGGCCCTAATCAGTTACCCTGGGCTGGGCATGCTACCGCAAGGTCATGATTGGATCCGCCCCCCATGCAGCTGAACAGCGGGGGGGCTGGTTCGAATGACAAGATGAAATGGGCTAATCATCTCGTGGTATCACGCAACACACCTTAGACGAGGTGACGAGGGTGACAAGAGTTAATGAATGCCCGGGCATATGCCAAAGATGCTATTCAGCTGGATGCCGTAGAAAATGTCATCGGGTTTTAGGTATACGGACTACGGAGATACACTGTACGTGGCGCCGGCAGATACTCGATTTATTACAAATTTCCAACCACGTTACTGTACATCAAAATGCCTAGACTTAAGGTTATACGGGTATATACCTCATAAAGTTACAAACTAAGCTATTCTCAGCAGGACCCTGAATTTCGTAAACCGAAGTTTTCCCTAGGGCAGAGGGTTAATTATCGTCCACTTTCTCGTCATCATCACTAATCGTAAAATCGTAGATAGGTGCTCTGTACAGAGTACGAGATGTACACAAACTTTCAAATCCAGACTCCCTTCCCCACTGCAACGTTCCTTGCTCCATCACTTCGTATAGACGCGCAGATTCCCACACCCCCACGGCGCCTTGGCTCGTCTTAGGTTCCCCTCCGAGGTGTGCCATCTCCGTCCCCTCCCAAATGTTCGGCTCGCTTCAGCATTCCCAGAAATCAGAAAAACGCCAGCTACGCTCTAGCCAGCCAGCCAGTCATCCAGCCTTCAGGATCCAGGATCCAGACCACAACTTGTCCTTCAGGCTTCAGGCTTTCAGGTTTCTCTTAAGCGCCCCCACCGCCTCCACCAGCACCAGCACCAGCAGCTGCAGCCTTTCTAGTCCGAGCGAGTTTTTCCCGCAAGGCCAGCCCGCTCACCAACACCAAAAGCTGAAACCGATCCCCATACTGCACAAAGACATCCATCTGCGCACTCGTCGTAGAGAAATGTCCCCCCGACGAAAGAACCGCAACTACCCTGTCGGATTCGTCCACCAGCTTCAAGCCCCCAGATCGGCTACTACTTAGTGAGTGTGTCCGTTTCCAGGTAAACGTGCGAGGCTGCTGGTCACTGGCACCGGCAGTGCCCGCGCTCATGCGGATGGAATACCGCACTGACATCATGCTGTCGCGGTTGAGACAAAACCATTCGATCGCGTGAGGCTGTGAAGGATCGCCGAGTCCGATCTCCGTGTCGGAGGAGAAATGTCGGTATTTAATCACCCCCGCGATGGGGCCGTTGGTGTTTGCGCCTGCGTGGAAGGTTAGGTCGGGCTTGCCGGGGGTCCAGTGTGAGTTGTCCACATGGTAGAGGTGTTGTCCGTTAGATGTAATGTCGTAGTTGCTGCGAAAGACCCCGCGGGTAATTGTGTATTGAGCGACAGGCCTGGAGCTGGAGCGTGACATGTTTGGTCGTCGCAGAACTTGATATGGATGTTTTTGATGGTACTGCACAAGAGATAGATACGGAAAGAGCGGAAGTCTGGATTCTTGTACGAGTCTTGCTAGAGTCTCGAACTATTGAATTTCTGCCTATGCTATGTCTAACTACGCCGGCGTGTGTTCTTTATAACATCTGATTCCGCTCGGGTCTTGGTGCTGCGCCATCCCAGGTGATTGCAGGGCTGAGGTCATACAGCGCTCTATAAGCCCTTGTCAGGTCAAGATCGTCGGCTCATCGGGCGCACTGGCCCCAATTATATGACGGATTATCCTCCAAACCACTTTGGCAGGGCAGTGTTTAAACGACATAGCGCCAATCACCTCGTCGGCCCCCAAAGAGAGGCAACTGTCCGCCTGAGAATGAAAAGATCACGTGACTAAATCCAACAAACAATGTATCACGTGATATTAGTCGATTTCTAGATCACATGACCTGCGATCTCGCGGGCGCTGAGCTCAGGCGCGTCTGGAGAGGACGAAATCAAGCAGAAAAAAAACATTCCGGCTTATCACCAGATAATGGATTGCGTATAATTTCAATCTATCTCTCACTCTTACCCATCATCTGGCGCCTTTTTTCTTTCACCTTTCGCGCCATTGCCCCTACGATCCCCCTGTGCTGCCGCTGTTGCGGCCCAAAAAGTGCTGCCCTCAGCAACCAAGCTGTTGATCCATCTTTCTCCTCCGTGATCACCACCCACGATCTTCCATCATGACGTTCAAAGTTCCCTATGAAACAAGCCCCCCGCCCTCCACACCGGACAAGTCCAAAGGTCAGAGCTTCTGGAGCAATATCTCCACGACACCCGCCGGCCCGCCGCCATCAACCGCAAACTCATTCACGCCGCAAGGACACCCGCCATCCACTACGTTTGGAACGTCGCAACTAGATTCGCATTCGAAGCTCAATTTCGGACAATCTACGAACTCGCTGTTCACCAAGTCTGGAGGTTTCAAGACGGGCGATAGTATCTTTGGATCCTCGTTTGGATCGGAGTTTGGCCTTCCCCAGAAATCACAAGCACCTCCCGCCAGACCGCTCGCACCCACACCATCGCAGGGCCGATTCGGCGGTGCCACGAATGGCGCCTCATTTGGGCGTTCCGTGACATTCGATCAGTCCAATGGCTTTGGTACGTCTCAGGCCGAGTACGAGGAGGAATACGAGGACGAGGGCGAAGAGGAGATGGAGCAGGAAGAGGCCATGGGCGAGGAAGAGGAATACGAGGAGGAGCTAGAGGAGGAAGATGCGGAAGGCGACTTGGACCTGAGCGCTCGCGAACCTTCCAACCGACTCAGTTTCCTGGACTCTACGTATGGCAACCCATTGCCGGCCCAAGCTCCCACGTTCGGCCAGGTGCGCAAACCGATCTACTCGAACCCTACCGATGCGAAGCGCCCAAAGCTTGACGAACGCTGGGCCAACCAGTCGCCCCTGCGCAAGACGAAGTTGTCCCCCAAAAAGGCGTCCGCAATGCCCTCGATTCTGCGCAACTTGGCCTCTCGAGCCCGCCTGCCGGCTGTCGACGAGCCCGGTGATATGATTCTCAGCGCGGAGGACACGATCGATGGGATGCACGAGGAGTTCCGGAATATTGATTATCGACACATCGATGTGGATGCTCTTCTTGCCGACACTGCCACCAGGCTAGTCGACACTTGGGAGACATGCGCAGATCGCAGCGGGATTTCTAGACCATATGGCGTTGGATCGAGCATTGGGCCTGGAGAGCAAGCTCCACCGCTGGTCAAGGCTAGTTTTTTGGCCTCCTTGTTGCTCCAGATCCACCACCCCTCCCGGGGTTCTGCTCCCATCGCTAGCGCCTCCAACCCGGCCATGCGAGCGGCATCTAATAGCTTGGTCAAGGCCATGCAGCGTGCCAACGTGGTTACTCCGATTCCACATATTCTGCTCGACTGGCTCAATGGCAACCACGCATCACAGACTAAGGATCTGCAGGCGCTGCGGTATGTTGAGCCTAATCCGACCGCTTCATCGAATTTCTGGGACATTATCAACGCGGCTGTCCTTCGTGGTCGCTTCGCCGAGACCTCTGAGATTCTTCGGTCCGCGGACTTTAACTATGCCCGATCAGCGTTGGAAGATGGTCTGCCCCAGCCCGGCTATCGTGGGATGCAACTGCAGAACATCCAGCGCTGTGTCAACAAGGCTCTTCAGATTCTCGACTCCTGCCCAGGCTTCAAAGACGACGACTGGGCGGTCACCGGACCTGACTGGACCGACTATCGCAAGAGCGTGCTCTCAGCGGTCCGCGATCTAGAAGATTTTGCAGAAGGTGACGAGCGAGACCAGGCGGAAGTGCCTTTGCAAGACCACCGATTCCAGGCCGTCAACTTTGGGTTGTCGAATTTCGGCCAGGGCCAAAACCAAGTGAGCTTCACGCAGTCCGCGCGGATGGCCGAGAGTCGCGTGCCGTGGACAATTTACCAAAACCTGCGATCACTTTATCGTATTCTTCTCGGCGACACCGCTACAATCAAGGCTACCGCGCAAGATTGGGTTGAGGCAACTATCGGATTGACTGTGTGGTGGGATGGGGAAGACGATGACCTCGCTCTTCGTGCCAGCACATCGAGTGTTGACTTCCAGCGCTCCCGTGGATCAAGAAACCAAGTCCGCGCCGTGGACCGCAACATGCGTGACGCATACCTGCGCCGCTTGGATCTCGCGTTTAGCAGCGCGACCAATGAGCCGTCTGACAACATCGGTTTCCGCGTGAATACCATGAGTAGCCTGGAAGTTGGTCTTGCGTCCGTGTTTGAAGGCAACGTGCAAGGCGTATTGGAACTGCTACAGTCGTGGTCTCTCTGTATTACAGCTGGAACTGCTGAAGTGGCCTACTTTGGCGGTTGGTTTGAGGATGGAAGCCAGCAGAAGATGCCGGGCCTCAGTGAGAACGACTTGATGGTTCTCTCTTATGGACAAGGCAACGTGCCCGAACCCAAAGGACTCACTCGGGAAGAGGTCATGCGGAACTATGCTCTTGGTCTGTATGAGCGCCGGTCTGTCGAAGACGAGATATCTGTCCGTGAGGGCTGGGAGCTTGCCATCGAGGTGCTCGCCCGGGTGCAGGAGTCAGACATGATGAAGAAGACCGTTGCGGAGATCGCATCAAAGGTATCACTGGAGAATGTTGAGCAGCTCGACAAGCTGGTCGTCCTGTTGTCGGATGTCGGACTGGAGGAGGAGGGTCGCAAGACTGCCGAGGTATGTGTTGTTTGTCTCAACTGTCCGCAATCATCCCCTTGGCTAGGCACTGACGGTACATTTAGCGTTTTGGTGATCATATCACCGAAACCTCCGATAATTACGGTCTCGCTCTCGTCAGCTATGCCCGCGCCCATAACCGTCGCAAGGTTCGGGCTGTAGTGGAGTTGCTCATATCATTCAGTCTTGTACAATCCCGCGCTTACCCTGCTGCCGCCGATCTGGATGCCCAGCTCGAATCCCTGCTGAAGGAGCCCAAGACATGTCTTTCCGTTATCGCATCCGTTAATGAGGAGGCCGCCAGCATCCTCCAGTTCTATCTTAGCGGCTACGCCACGCTTCGGCGGTTCTACGAAATTCGCGACGAAGCCGTGGAGTTGGAAGAAGGCCAGCGACCGCGGTTCAAGCCGTTGGCTCGTCGCCGCGCCGCAGCCAAGGCCCTCGCGGCAGTCATTAGCAGTGCTGCCGACAATATCTACGGAGGTCTCTTCGATCCAGACCGCGACTCGGCCGTGCAGGTGGACGGATTGATGGCTCTATTGGGCGAGGCCTTGGTCTTTGTCAACCGTGAGTGTTCCCCTTTTCCCCCTCTATCTAGTCCTGTTCTAAGTACTCACACCACGCAGAACCTTCTCCCATCCTCACCGTCTCCCAACAATTCACCATCCTCTCTGCCATCGAAGATCTCGAAACCGTCACCCCCCGCGTCTACGCCCAATGCGAAGAATGCTTCCGCTCCACCCTCCTCTCCGCCAGTCCAACCGGCTCCGTCGCTTTTTCCCCCTCCCCACGCACTCTCTTGAAGAAATCTGTCTCCGCCCTATCCGCATCCACCTTCTCCGTCATCGGCTCCGACATGCTCGAGTCCGCCCGCACCCGCTCCACTTCTGGCTCTGGCCCAACTTCGACCGGGAGCTCAGGCGTGCTTGTCCCGCGGCCCGGCGATAAGGACGCTGGGTCGGCCCGTGGCTGGGATTGGCGGGTGGGTCTGCCCGAAGGCACGAGGGGCGAGGATGTCCTGCGAATGCTGAGATTGGGGCTGGCGCGTGGTTTGAGCGTTGTTGCCTTGGGGTCTGTCTAACTTTAGACTCTGCACTCGGTGTGCTGTACAGGTGGGTTAGGAGATGTGGGGTGGTGTTCTTGTCATGGCCAGCTGAAGATTTGGCGACGGGGGGAGGGTCTGAAGCATGTATGATTATTTTCTGATTGGTGTTAGCTTTTGCTTTTTTATTTGTATTTTTTTATTTCCTTCTGTTTGGCCGTGGGTCATGGAAGCATGGATATTGGGTAATTGCATTTTCATGTCCATTTTGGGGGTTTCGTTTGCCCTGTTTAAAATCCTTATTTGTGTAGTGTTGTTAATCTGGGGTCTGGTGGGGAAGTAGACAGCTACCTAGGTACAAATTTTGGGCTCGTGTATGCATTGGGTTGTAATGGATGTCTTTGCGGGCACCTCTTTGGGTATCCCTCGTTGCGAGTGTAGCTGGAGGACTACGCTGGCAGTAGGCGTCGGGTCTCGACTGCAATCGCAGGAAAGAGCACTACAGCAGGAGTACCCTCCACATCAACACTGGAACGTGCCAACCCATCATGCACAAGCCAATAATTCCAGAGATTGGATCTCAATCCAGGCAGTCTCCTCTCGACACCTGCAAGCGTGGGCTGCACTTCGCGTCCTCAGGCCTGCTCGACCGTACGATCGCGACCATCTCCAGCTGAAGCACGTTTCATCCCCAAGCCAAACACCCCCTTCTCCTCCTCTTTTCCTCCGCCCGCCAATCAGCTCCACGCACCAGCCTCAGCCCTATGATTGTGTACATTTACAAGATAGCTTTGACGGGGAACAAAAAGCCAAGGCCCAGGGCCAGACACCCCCACCAGAAGGAAAACCGTCAGCAGCTGAATACCGTTGCGGGAGCCTAATCCGGTCGACGGGGAGGCCCCGCCGGGACGGTATCAGTTGAAGTAACGATTCACGACACCGCTGTGTCGCGATGGTTTTGTGGGCGAGCGTACACTTTGACTATGAGGTATCTTGCATCACAGACGGTGTGCAAGGGACTGTCAGTGTACACTGTACGGTGTATGCAGCAGCAGCGCATCCCGAAGGTGCCGCGAGGCTAAACTGACCTGGGGAGTCGGGAGTCGGGACTGGGACGATCCACAATGATGCACAATGAATTATGAGGCGGAGTCCAGCGCCCGATGCATCATCGCAATTACGGCATCACAGTCTGCAACTCTGACTCGAAACCAAGAAAACAGATCCCAGCTATCCCATCTCTGATCTAGCGTCCCAACCGCCCAGTTCTCCGGGCTTCCCAAGAGCCAAGCCTCTCCCCTCGTCGCTGGGTCCAGTCTGCCTCCCTCTCAGCCTCGCGCCATGTGGCCTGGCGCATTACTGCTGCAAGCCACACCACCCGCGGTCCAGCAGGAGCTGGCATTGAGCAAGCTCACCGACTCCCCCTGCCAAATCCTAGTCGTCTGCACCCCGGGTTAACGGTGCGTTCACCGTCTTTGCGGCTTAGCCGGGCATTACATGCCACACTCTCGGTGCTTTTACGACCACCCGCTCTAGCCACAGGGGCTTCGATCGGCTCTTGACGACTCTGACGTGAACTGCTGCTCCTGCTCCTGCTCCTGCAATGCTGGTGTTTGGAGCCGCAGTCAAGAAGCGAGTCGTGCTTCCGAGGTCCTCGTGGGGCTGACAGGGTGTAGATTTCCTGATTCCGTTTTTGCTTTTGGTTGAGGGTCTGGAGTTCCGGTGTGCTGGGATTAGTACAGAGGCCTGCTCACCATCAGAAATAATTCTATTGCTCTTGACTCGCGATGGGGCTGTTACTTCCGTGCCAGTATACTTGCTTCAATAGATCTCAGCCGGTGACGAAACGTACTGAAGATGTCATCGCCAACGTCGTTTTGCAGAGACTATCCAAGACTCACTAGGAACTAGTCAATATCCCCACATAGTCATACTAAATACAGCAACCTGCTGGTCCTTTTCGGGCGTCTGGCACTGCAAGTGGAGCCTCCAGCCAAGAACACCATGCATGATGCACCACTCACGAGTAGACCCAAGTCACTCGCACTGAAGTAGTCATCTAGGTTCGACTCATACTCTCTCTCTCTCTCTCTCGTTATTTTCAGTTTCTCACCATTCAGCTCGTTCGTCTTTCCCGATTGGCGATCGATCTCGTCGGTGTTTTCCGAGTGGGTCCCGCTTTGGCTTTTGTGGGCGCGGGTGCTGCCTGGGGTGTCCACCGTAGGGCTGGCCGTTGTGGGATGCCTCATTGGAGTTCGAGGGAAATTGGAATTAGCACTGATGGAGAACAATTTCCATATCTTTTATTTTAGCCTTGAAGTGCTTTTGCATTGTCTTGTATATAACCTCCCGGCTGGGTCGGCCTTTACTCCATCCCCCTTCTTCTACTATTCTGATTCTTCTCATTAGACCTATCCTTCGTTATCACGGTCCTTTCTTTACGGACATTCTTTGTTTCTCTTCTGCCTTTCTGATCTGTGGTCCATCCTTCCATCTTGCATTCGCTACATGATTACCAGGGCTGGTTCCGACGCTCTCTATCTTCATCTATTACCTCGGTCAATCATTGCATCGCATCGCGCCTGCGTCTACAACAAGCAACCAGACAAATTTTACCCAACCTATCCAGTATTACAACACACACACACACACACGCACAACTACAACCACCTCACCTACTACATCTCATAAATCAACCCCCTCATCTGATCAAACTCCACCACCAAAATGTGCTACAAAGTCGTCGAGCGCTACTCCGTCTGCAAATGCGTCTACTTCCAACACTCCATCGACCCCTGCTCCGCCTACGGTCAACGCGGCCACTCCGTCCAGGAAAAAACCGTGCTAGTCGGGTACACCTGTCCGCGGCATTCTGCGCGCGGTGCGTCATCGTCCCCGGATTCGGGGTATTCAAGCTACAAGGGCTCCTATCGGTAGGAAAGGAAAGTTGTGGGTTTGGGTCCCGGGGTCTGCGGGCGGACCGTGTGATTCTAGTTCGCTATGACTGTATGAGTATGAACCAATGACCGAGAGCAAGAATGAGGAATAAGAGATGACATCAATCCTTTGTGGATTGAAGACGAGAGTGCGCAAGGCAAGAACGAGGTACGCGCACCTGCACGACTGGAACGACCGACGATAACTCAACGCCCCCGGACGATTAATCCAACAAACGCAGCTCTCTGTGAGAGCTGGACATGTATAATGCCACATTCTGATAGGATCTGGTTCAGCTCCGCTTCGTCACGCCTCTCGTGTATCTGCCAGTACCGGTTACTGGCGGATTTGGCTTTGGTCCCTGGTGGATCGAAACGACACCGATGCTGGATGAGATCGTTGATCGATCATATTCTCATTACCTCATCGCGGTAAAATTGCCCGGCGCATTATCGCGACGAGACGAGCAGCACGAGAAGAGACGAGGCCAGGCTGGTTCGACATATTGGGATGATAATGCGCAAGCAGATGACACGACAGCACGGGATGGACATGTATAGTAGTAGCGCATCGCACCACAATACCCCACATAACTTCTCCTCTGGCTTGACTGGAGCAAGCGAGATCGGGAGCGTTGGTGAGGGTGGTTTTCGGGTTTCGCTCTGTGAGTTATGGATGCTGCCGACTGGTTTCGGCAGTGGCCTTTTGTACGTGTATTACATGGTGTAATGGTTAGTGTTTGTGTGTTTTTGTGTGTGGATAGAGTGTCGGGGTTACTGTTCTTTACTTTGGATGTGCTTAATACTATTTTTCTCTTGATATTTTATGATTCAGGTAATATACTGTAGTGATAAGATAGTGGGAGAGGGAAAGAAGGAAATTGAGCTACCTAAAGGAGGGTAGTGCGTTCATAGAAAATATTAGCTGGAGATCTTACCTGATCAACAGTATTAATCTTTAATTAGAGCTTATTTTTCCGTCCATGGACGCTCCTTACTTCTGTCCAGGGCTTATTATAGGATCTAGACGTTCATTGACCCGAATGATAGGTCTATTTATTGCTGTATATTACCCTACTCTGGTGGACATCTCCGCGGCTGTTTCCGAGATTAGCGTATGCCCAGTGTTAGGTTCCGTAGATGCAAGAGTCCTGGGCCCTGGGCAGTTTTATTATGCATTCTCTCGTGGAAAGGATCGTGAGTCGTGACCGTATATAATCCATGTAGCTCACTATTCTTTCGCAAGTGAGAACTGCCTTGCCACTTGACTTCTTCGCTGGAATCCGGTCGCTTGAAATCTCATGTATACATGGCAATTATTACAGACAGCAAGCCCTCCCTCGATCGGGAATGGTTCAATACCTGAGATGAAGTATGGCACAATCTCAAACTAATGGAAGGTCTGGTAGATCTCCAGATTTTGGCTGAGCTTAGAACAGGAAGTGGCTGGTGAGCAAGAAGCTAGGCTTTTTGAGCCTCTCCTGGGCCTGATAATCAGAAAATCATATTCAAGGTGACATGGCCAGCAAATAAAGTCTCGGGGACCTTGTTACTCGGAGCGCCGTTCGATTTGGTGAGGAACAACGATCCTGTTCCTGGGAAACTGGAGTTTGGAACAGAAATAACACGTAGCGCCCGCGTTTTCCAGCTTTTTGATCAATTGATACCTGGCGGGAAACTTCCCGAGTTGACAAACATGGTGGGTGGGGAGACATTATCGCTTGCCATGCCCGAGAAAAATGAATGTACAAGCTACTATGTACTTCATCTGCTCTTAGTTGATCATGCATCTCCATATGAGTGATAGGCTTGGCTAGCTGCCTAATGTAGAGTCTGTGTGTTCACTAGAATTGAGCGTCGCAAAGTCAAAGTAAATTTATGTCCTTCGCTCGCCTAGTCGCCAATCTTCTGATTCCCTACCCTTCCGGACCATCATAGACTCAACTCAATTTACTAATTCAGCCATGCCAGGGCTTCATAATCACGTGCACATGACACTTTCCGATCGGCGACTTCTTACTCAACAAGCCAAAACTCCCCTCTTTGGTGAAACATCCACCCTTATTGAGTAGTTGCAGACCTAAAGAAACAATTAACATCAAACATGGCCGAATCTTAGCAAAGCAAAATTGACTCACCCATCGCAAAGTACGAGATTGATTCCGCATTGTTGCATCCTATCGGCCCAGGCACCCATACAGCCCTCCCATCTGTCCTCCCAATCTTGGGTATATCCCTTGTCATCGGCAAGGGCGTGGGAAATCCGATACCAGAGTTAGCCATGACTAAATCCTCTACCGCAGAGCGCTGCTAGGCCAACGAGGCACTCCTAGCTGATGCAACAGAGAGACTTCGAGTCGACTGCCCCACACATCGGCAATGGGCTTGCCATCGGCGGGCTTTCGCAAGGGATCATAGTTCTGAGGTTCTTGTGGTTCGTCACCGCATCGATGGTTGCGTAATCAGAGTGGCCTAGGACAGTGAGATTCCAGTGGCAAAGCTGGATGGAGTTGATGACAAGCTGTCCATTCTTCACCTGTGACGACCGACCATATTGGTCATACTCCTTCGATCTTGGCACGAGAAGATTGGTGATTTGTCAAAGAGATTAGTTGCCTGTTTTCCGTCTTGGCCCTCGGCTTGGGTTTCTTCGTACCGAGACAGATCGCAGTAGAGAATCTTGAGATGGTAATCTGGATTGTTTCGGTTGTTTTGTTTTCCAAATCTACTCATCGGGTCATGGTTATCATTAAGATCAACCTCTTCGTAATTCTTGAAGTCTTGTACTATCGATGTAAGCAACTTCACCAAACCGGCTGCGGTCTGATTTGTGAATGTATCTCGGAAGAAACAGGCAGCCCTAGGTAAGAATTCTATATCTTTTTTGTTGATGATACCCCCAAAGCTAACAGCTTATCTACTGAAGAACGGGTTTGCCGCCCATCATTCCATTCCCTCCTCCACCACTGGGCTTCGTTGTCCTTCCAGCGGGACTTCCCAATCCCAAGACTCCATGCAAAGAAGACTACACCTGTTTTACAGTCGCGCGACCAGGATCAGATAGGTTGAGTGCGTAAATGGATAGGGTGAGTATCTAGTTGTTAACTTTGTTTAGCATGATTCACCGCTTCGGGTTGCGGACTCTTTTTCATTATTTCTGCCTGGAAGCACCCGCCTACTCGTCTAGATAATTCCTTCGGTTGACTCCCTCCACGAACACAAATTCTTGACCCAAGGAATGTCGCAGCCCAGATCGCAAGCATCTTGGCCGGCGGGCATTGCCGATGTCCGCCTAGAGCCGACGGATATATCCCGAACAGAGCTCCCGGAAGAAGTGAAAGGGTGGTTGTTATTCGTACGGGTAGGGAAGCCTGTGGAACTGCGCTCGTTTAATTATGATGTGGCATTGACGCTTAGGTCACTGCAGGAAGAATCTCAGCCAACCTCAACCCCCGAAGATGGGTTACGTCAACGGCGAGCCCTTATCGAGAAATGGGCCACCGCCAGTCAGGCATTCCGCGAGGTCTGTGTAGTCTATTTTCGACTCTCTTCCTGACCCGAACATGAGAGCTAATGTATAACTAGCACAGTCGTACCATAGTCGTGCCCTAGCATACGGCTCAGCTCTCGCCTACCCGGCCTCGGTGCTCTCAGCTCGACGACCGGACAAGCGCTTCCTGTGTCTGCCATCCGTAGACCGGCAGGCCTATCCCCGCAACTATATCCACCTCGTGAAGTTCCTAATCCTGCTATACGTCCACCAGGACCATTGGGGGGGACACATCCCTTTGAAACAGCGGGTGCTGGCTACGCCCCCCGCTGCCATATTCCGGAGCTGCTAGACCTCGCTGCGCCTACCGCGCTTAGCGAGGTCCTTCCTGCGCTGTACCTTAACCAAGCAGATTTCCATGCCCTCTCGATGACTCGGTGAGGCACGGTGGTGTTTGCCGACGGGCCGTACTATACGTGGTACGTGATCGACGCACCAGGGCTAGCCACAGGGCAGATGGCTATAGTAGAGTTTGGCTCCAACGGACAAGTCCGCGACTCGATGCGGACTTAGCTGAATCATCGATTGGGGGTCCGCCGCGGATCAATGAACCGTACGTTCTCTTCCCTGGGTTTCTTGTTCGTTTTTCCTATTCTAACAAGGATTCTGTACTGGTGTGGATAGCTTGGACATGGACCGTCCTATTCTCGAGCTCTTAGAGTCAACGCGACAAAGCAATAAGTTCATGGACGTGGGCTATGGACATCCGGACCTGTGGGTGCAGATTATCGAGAAGAGTGCGCCCGGGTATCTGGAGCTTGAGGTCCAAGGGCGGGAGGTGGAATTCGAGCTTAATGATCTGGTGCAGTGTGATGCATGGTATTGATCTACACAAGAAAAGAGTGGATCCATACATGAAATTGCCCTCAAGTTTCCTCATCCATACTTGGAGGAAATGGGATCATAGAGATACTTTTGTCGATCCCGGGATGGCCAGTGGTTACCTCTGGGAACCTTTCCTACGGTTCCAGGGAGCAATATAGCTCCAAGAAGAGGTGGATCTTGTTCCCAGAGACAAATTTTACACTCCTAGGAAGCTAAACTCGCGATCCTGGGACCTTTCAAACCCTCCTGAGAGTAAACTTGCCCATTCCGGGACCAGAAAGCTATTGAGGGACTCCTAAATACATGACCATTGCCATTCTTGCTACTGCTGGTTACAGTGCATAGTACTTAATCGACGAGTCGGTCAGAGATTGGTGACCTTTCGGTAAGGTCTCTAGGGGGAAGCCGGCCCGAATACACGATCTCGCATTACCCCTTTTGAGCTGAATCGTATTTTGCATTGTAAAGACTTATTTTACCTGACGTGTCAGCTTTGGCTATACATGACCACAGAATTATTGCGGACCCTTTCCAATAATTCCCTCCAAAAAGTCAAAGCCCTGCCTTTGTAACCACCACGTTTCCGATCCAACCTTCATCATCGCAGCAAATGTATGCTCCTCATTCGGCACCTCTGTCATGCCACATTGAACCCCAGCACTCTGTAGTCTCTTCAACAACTCGCGACTCAATTCAATGGGCACCATAGTGTCAGCCTGCCCGTGAACAATATATGTTGGGGGGAAGGCAGCCGACATATTCTGCACGGGATCAACCTTTATAAATTTGGGGTCTGTGCTCAGCGATGCTGGGTAAATGGCGGAGAGCACGGTGCCCGAGGCGATCTGGGTAAATGCGAAGGCGTCGCGGGGCTTTGAGAAGTCGGGGCCTTTGGAGACGCCGGATTCGCTCTGGCCTTCGAGGGAGACTGAGCTATCTGTCGGGACGGGCTTTTGATCGTAGATCTTGTTCAGGAAGGATTCGGACAGATTTGGAGGTAGCTTTGCTGCGATCTGGGGGAGGGGCTTGGTCCAGAAGGGGTCGGTAAAGTGCACGGCGCCGTAGAGAGATAGAATGGCCTTGGCAGGCTTGGGGACGTCAAAGCCCTATGTCTATGTTAGTATGCGTTGAAGCGAGGGAGATAGGACTTTGACTCAAGGATTTCGCAATTCACGCACCAGTCCGAGGGCTAGATGTCCTCCCGAAGACGTTCCGAAAGCGGCAACGTTCTCCAAGTCAGAGCGGTACGGCCCATGATCCTCGAGGACGGCGTCCAGATGTCCACTATACACCCACGACAGTAGATCACGAATATCTTGCATGGGTCCCTCGAGCAAGTTTACACCGGGACACAGCCGATGGTTAGGAACAAGTACAATCCAGCCACGCTCAAGGCAGTCGTTTACCTGCGGCAGGGAGACCATGCGCGAGTGGCCAAGCATGAAGGCGCCGCCATGAATATTGATGACTACAATTGCATTAGTAGAGATGCGTTGATTATGTCATGCATGTCGTGCTGTCGCTTTTCTTTGCAGGGATAAAGGTAGACCTACCAACAGGATACTTCTGCGGAGAAGCCGAGGCATTAGGCGGGAGATACAGGTCAGTGGTAATCTTGCTGCCGGCGACCTCCTTGTAGAGGACTGTGACAGGGTTCGCGAGAGACATTGCCGCTGAAGCAAAAATTCAATGTGCGCAATGACTCCCGGTAGATTCAAGTCACAAACTCAAGATTGTGGAGGGGCAAGGTCCATACATATAAAAGCTTACACGTCGGCAAATACCCGGAGTGGGAGCTCGGCTTATCCGAGCGTGTTGGTCGGGTCCACACGTCACCCTTCGGAGCGACACTTGGCCGACTGCCGATGAGGCAGTATCTCCCACGGTTCTATGGGCAGGATCTGGAGATGCTACATAATAACCTTATTCTCGAGTTTAAAATATGGCTTGCTGCGGAGATTTTTATTCCTCGCGGATAGAGTTTCATGTCCTGGCAGTCTGATATGCCAGCGCAACATTGGATCATACCTATCTCCTAATCCTTTGCGTTTTTCTGGCATCTTGCCCTTGTGAACCTGATAGTACTTGACAATATTGACAGTAGACATGATGGGAGAAAGAAGAACCTTTCATAGGAGGTTCTTCACTCAGTTTCCCGGGTATTAATTTATTTTGAAACCAGCCTTGGCTAGAGTATCCATGAGATTTTAGTAGTCTAAGCACACCGCCACCCCCAGATTCATACCCCCAGACTTTAAAGTGGCTCGGGCCAAGTCGTTATCCATCAGAGTTCTCCCATGTTTATTAATTACTGCACTATACAGATATAGTTTGTTCCAATCTAATTTCAATTACATACGACCATAGGGTGTGGAGAACAGGGCTTCCCGTCCGCTCAGCCGTACTTAAGC
>JAXQJV010000250.1:0-25793 GCA_037042255.1 Penicillium sp. PG106-07D | reverse complement strand
GAGTAGCACAAAGACTAGCCAAAAAAAAAAAAAAAAAAAAAAAAGAAGAAAGAGCAGTAGAAGAGTATTTAAATTAAGTAAAGAAGGGCCAATTTAGTGATCCCCTTATTATATCAAGAAAATAGTTAGAAGAACTGATATCCTATACCTATTCTTCACGAAAGAACAACGTAAATTCAGAAACAAAAATTGCTAGAGCACCTTCAAAGTAGCATCAATAGCACCGGTATCACTGCGCACCCATACATTATTGACTCCCTCTTCTGCTCATGATGAGTCACGTCATTCGGGGTGACATAGAAAAATTTCCAGTAATGAACGAAGGAAATCCAAGCATGTACAATTTAGAACCAGTACCTTCAAATGGTGCAGGTCGAGGCGTTGTCGGCCATTCTTGTGATCGTACTGGTCGTAGTTGTAGAAACAGTCTTCACAAATTTTGTGGAGGTAATAGTCGGCTGGACTTTGAAGGTGACAGAAGGGGTTCGAGTATACGTGACTGTCATTCTCAATACGGATGTGATTCCGGAACTTGTGGGTATGGACTGTATGGTGACCATCTCCGTAAACACGGTGGTAGTTGGAGATGGTTGTACCGTTACTTCGGTTGTTCTGGTGAAGGTAGTCAGAGAATACTTCGTCGTCGCTGGAGACTGGACTGCCGAGATTGTATCATTGGTGCTCCTCGGAGATTCTTGCTTGTTCGCTGCAAGGCCATCAGATGTCGTACGGGTAATCGTGGTGTAGCTTGTACCGCCGGGAATTGTTGTTGAGATTGTCTTGGTTGTAACCGAGGTCACTATGACGGTAGTCGCCTGTCGATCAAGAGTCCTAGTCCTTGCGAAAACATCTGTATGATACTCAACTAAGCCGGAGATGATCACTGTGGAAGTTGTGAGATAATCAGTGACTCTCGAGCGCCTGATAGGAGTAGTCGCGGCAGTGGTTGATCTTGGCTTCAGCAATCCACGCTTATTCGTCTTTGATGTTGGGATGCAGCTGAGAGTGGTCGTTTCGAGTTTCGTATCCGTGTTTGTCAATGTAAGACTTGAATAGATTGTTATAGGATCTGAAACCTCGGTAACTGTCTCATTTCCAACCCAAATCGTGACGGTAGATGCCGCTGTTGACGTTCTGAGAAGAGGAGCCTGCAATATCGTAGTCGTGATTATTACAGTCGAGGTAACTGTGGATTGCGCAATAGTCCGAGTGACTGTGACATAGGGGGTACTCTCTTGTGTCTGTGGTGAAGTGGTGAGCTTTGGACTCAATGCGATGGACAACACCCCAAGATCGAGGATGACGATTGCCGTGGAAATCACTGCGGGCCCAGTTTGTGTCGAGGTCGTCGATGTTGTTGAGCTTTGAGTGATTGTTGACGTCAAAGGACCTGGCACCACGTCAATAGTTGTGGTTGAATCGGTTGTTATTGTTTCAGGTGGCCCAGTCGTGGTCGTATAAGAAGTGGTTGAAATCGTCATCGGGCTTGTGTCGGAGTCAGAAGTCGAGCCTGCCGTGTCCGAGCCATTGCCTCCTCCTTTACCTCCACCACCATCACTCCCAGAACCCATATCAGTCGTCGAGCTAGGTCCAGAATTCAATCCAGGTGATGGCGACAATAAAGAGATGGAGCTACTAGGAGAAGATGTCCCTGTCTCACCCCCAGAACTCGACGCTGAGCTTGAGCCCCCTCCACTGCCATTCACGCTGGTTGAGGTCCCTGGCCCGCCACCACCAGAGCCAACAGAGCCATTTCCACTCGATGATCCTCCACCATTGTCGTTGCCAGTAGTAGACGTTCCCGTGGAGCTTGACCCAGTAGATGATCCGCTCGAGCCACTGCCTGTTCCAATACCGGACGACGAAGACGCTGAACCACCGCCATTTCCGTTAGAGGCCGATCCAGAGAAAGCCCCAGCGATAGTTGTTGTCGATGATGATCCTGCACCACCTCCCCCAGCCCCTGAACTACTACTTCCAGAGGGCCCTGAACCGGATAAACTTGATCCACCGGTTCCCTCGGAACTGTTGTCAGTGCTAGATGCCCCCGACCCAGCACCGCCGGCAGTTCCTGAACCATCGGCATTCGAGCCTGGGCCACCAGAACCAGACGCTGAAATTGAGCTGCCAGAGCTTGAGCCATTCCCATGCCCCGTGCCTGAGTTGCCTGGGCTAGTATTATCGGTAGCGCCGGTGCCATTGCCAGTACTTTCTGAACTGCCAGACCCCGAGCCATTACTTGACCCGGAGCTACTTCCTGACCCTTTGCCTGATCCTGGCCCAGACCCTGACCCAGTACTAGAGCCAGTGCCAGAAGTATCGCCAGAGGTTGAACTCCCTGATCCAGTCCCCATGCCTACGACATCGGCTGACCCTGACCCAGAGCTGTCCGGTCCTGAACCAGTTGCTGAACCATTACCAGACCCTGACCCCGTTCCTGAAGTGTCTGATCCTGACCCTAAGCCAGTTAAATTGTTCCCAGACGAGCTGTCGTCAGTGTCTGCGCCATCGGCTGGTCCAGACCCAGAGCTGCCAGTCCCCGAGCCGGTTCCTTGACCATTGCCGGATCCCGAGTCGGATCCATCGGCATTTGAGTTGTTGTCGAAATCTGAGCCAGTACCTGAGCCTCCATTGGACCCTGATGCACTTCCTGACGTGCCTTGTCCTGAATCCGAGCCAGTGCTGTCACCAGTTGACCCATTGCCTGAACCTGAACTACTGTCTGATCCTGATCCCGAGCCTGAATCCGTGCTCGAACTGGAGCCAGCAGAACTTGATCCATTACCTGACCCCAAATTGCCAGTTGACATGGTCCCGGCCCCAGTTCCTGAGTTACTGGAGCCCGTTCCGCCGCTTGAACCTGACCCCATACTCCCCGCACTCACGTCTGCACTCGCGATTTCAGCCAGAATCACTGGATCGATCCAGCTCGTGTCTGATGAATTCCCACCAGCCACGACGCTGATGGTAAACGGAGACAGATCGGAAACCCTAAGGTAAGAAACAAACGCCGATCTCGCATCTTCATTGTTGGGGTAGGCCCCAGCCCCCGTCGTATCATATTCGCCGTAAAAGTTGGTGCCATTCCGAGTCTTAATATCGATTTTCACTCCACTGGGGGCGATAAAGCTTCCCAAGGCAGAATTTCGGTACACCACCACTGCCCCGGGCCCAGAGGCTGCGGCCAAGTAGACTTTGTCGTTGTTTGTTCCTGGCTTTTGCATAATCTTGGATCGATCAATCACCACTATGGATTTGCCACCAGACGGGGGATCTTCGGTATATACAATCACCGCAGCGTTATCGGTCGGTACGATGACGGTATTGAATATGTAAATAGTTGGTGATCCTTCAATTAAATTTGTCGGGGCCTCGATGTAGCTGTTCGCGATAACCACCAGGGGTTGATTTGCACTAATTCCTGATTCACCCGAGGAGGTGAATTGGCATTGATAAAAGCCAAGCTTTGTTCCTCGGAGAATGACCGCGCTCCCAGATGGTCCCGTGTTGATGAAGTTGATATTGGAAATTGTCAGTCCTTTAAGCTGGACGGATATGGTGAGGGCGGTTGTGTCACTCGAAACAACCACCTGGTTTTGTGTATAGTCGTACTCGCTTTTGGTTTCCCCCACAATGGCCACCGATGGCGTTGAGGCGATGTTGATAGCTGGATATGTACCACTGAGAACCGTCACTGTCGGAATTCCCTTTCCTTGCGCATACGAAATCGCATCGCCGATGGCCGTAAATTGGCCGCGGCTGTCTGGCGCAACCGTCACGGCGAGTGGTGTAGCTGGGACATATCAGTCTTGATCATCTCCTTCTGTGTGGTAGCATTCAACCATACTTGGAGAGCTGTTATCGGTTGTTTTTGTGATGTAAACTGTGCTTGAGCACGTGCCAGAGGCATCTGTTGCTGCCGCTGCAAGGCCAGCCAGACACAGTATCGGCCAAATTCGCATCGTGGAAGGGCATCCTGCGATGGTGGAATCAGTAGGCTGAACATAGACATTATGAACCAGTAGATCTATGCATCACAATCAAAACTCAACAAAGAATGTGAGACCTGGTGGTGGCCTGAGGTCGTTGAGCATTCCATAGCCGCCCTGCCGGGAATCCTTGGCTCACTTCAATCCAGATGAGGTGAGCGGGTTTAAATAGCTACCCCAATCAATCTCACATCGCAGTGGGAACAGAAAAAACTACGATTATCTCAATAGTACTATTATGTGCCCTTGATCATTAATACTACGGTGCCTGTACGTTAGCCTGGCTATACCTCTTCTAGCATTACTATATCTTCGTCACCTTCGTCGACTTGATACACGCCCGAACTAAGTCTTGGCTCACTAAAGTCAGAAATAATGAATCACCGCCTCTACCTCAATGCCTTGGAGACTTTTGTGACGCTTGTTGAGCTCCACCGATTGACTCAAATTTGACACTGTGATTTGAAGGTCGGTCAGAGGTTCAACGATCCCTTTGCTGTCTGTAGACCTCATAATATCCCCATCCAACCCACTTAGGACAAAAATAAGAATTCTCATCGACGGGTGAGCATTCCAGGTACCGAGAACCTATCATTCTGGATATTGCCAAGTATTCCCTGGAATACAATTTAGGAGAAAGGTCCGGCTGGTAGGGTCTCTCTATGCCCTTCCTGGGGAACGGTTGGTCTGAGCTCCATACCACAAATTTCAATCAAGAATCTGAGGATTCATACTTAGGGTTATAATATCTCATTCCGAGCGACAGTATAGGCACTGTGAAGTCTCTGGTACTGCACTGTTAAACGAGAATAATTGGGAAATTTTATTGACTTGTTCTTGTCAATGAATTTTTATTCGGCTCCAGTTTAATCGCAGCTTGCAAACGGCTCAGCTTAATCAAACAGCACCCTCGTCCAAACGTAGCACCAAATGCAGAAACGAACACTCCCCAGAGGATAAGGTTCACTTAAATACCATCTCGAACTCTATGTCCGGAGAATTCATGTACTTAAAAGTGATGCTTCGGTTCTTCGGACAGATTTTGACTTTCGCTCATCATGCGATCAACACGTCCATTTGGCCAAATGGTTAGATTCCCACACACTACCCAACCCTAACCTTCCACTCATGAATCTCCGACGTACGGCACGGTAGCACCTGCCTCTGTCAAGCAGAGTCAGGTTATCCATGTGCAACCCCCTACTCACTACAGCTAGGTAACTCTTCTCCGTAGGTAGCAGTTGAGTTTGCTTTCATACCGTAGGTCAATACGGAATGCCACAACATCCATAACCACAAAATATATTTCTTAACGATTTGCTCAATACGAGTATCTAGGGTACCATGATCCGCGGTGTGAAACTTGAAATATATCAATTTCATCGCATAAACTACAGTCATAGATAGGCACACATACGTTACGAACTTTACATATTATTCTAGCGAAACCACATTCTTTAGAGGATCACAAACCCCAATGCCCGAATCTAGAGATCCATCAATAAAGATAACTGTCTGGCGCGTTAAGCGTAATTATATCCGAGGATTCTTGATACCAGGAAAGACTTTATTTTCTCAGGAAATGATTCGGAGTCGAGATCTCCATGTGGGCCTATTGGTCAAGTAGCTCACATATGCCTCAATTGGACTCACCAACCCCCACGAGAATAATTAGAAGTAAGGTTGATTCCGAATTTCCTTGTGCGAGTCATTGATAAGCCCAAAATATAAGCCTTGGTGCCTATATACGAGGTCCGATGGCGTTATTATGCGCTTCTGTTTTGTGCTTTGTCTTCTAGTTCGGTTTTAACTACGGCGACCATTGACCGACCTTGTCAATAGGCCACCATGTAGCAGTTGACGTTCTGGAACTTTGCGTCGGCCTAGCATCCAGAATTGCATGACTATCTTTAGCGAGCGCTCATGGGTCGCTCAAGTCGACACTCGAGGGATAAAAGGAAAGGAGAGTCAAAAGGAGGGTCAAATGAAGATAAAAACACGAATCAGAGGACAAATTACCTATCTGTGTCAGAAGATCCAAACCGGAGGGTCCTAAATGGTGCACGAAAGATATAGAAGAAGGTTCGGTTCACGACGGGCAGTTCCCCTCGAGATACTGCTCTTACGATGCTTGATGCAGTGGATGATCACCCGGCAGACATCGTCATTGTCAAACACCAGCTTCATTAACTATCGGTGGCCAGTCGCACAAAAGCCTTGGCTAGCCCGGCAACCTGCGTCTGGGTGCAATCCACATGGCATGCGTCCCAGACAACCCGCGAATCCGATGGGCGCTGAGATACAGACCCCACCCGCACCGAGGCTCGACGCGATGACATCGTTACCCGATGTGCCTGGCTGTTATAATTGGTACCTTTTTTGCTTTCCCCTACAATGGACCCCACCTGCACGAGCCCAGATGGATACTATGACATACCCATTGCAAACCGGAATATTCGAGATACCCAAGCGTTATGTCGAACATTAAAGTGGCAGCTTCACTAGGTGGGGGATATCGAACTTTCTTGCTTTCAAAAATCCTAAGCACTGCTTTGATACCACGCTGCCATGATAAATTCCGACAACCTCCACGATGTGTTAAACACCGACATCAAAACACCTATTCCTGTATCGAGCATCTCCAAGATCATCTCTCTGCCTCCATTCATCACCATCCCTGGAGTGTCGAATTTTCGAGACTTGAGCTATGAGAACAATTTGCGCCCTGGCTATGTCTACCGATCTGCAAATTTGTCGGATATTACCGAGGACGGTAAGGTGATGCTGGCTGGAGAACTAGGGATTACCACAATTTTCGACCTCCGAAATGAGGGTGAAAGAGCCAAGGCACCAGCCCCGCGAATCGAAGGGGTGGACACCATCTGGATGCCATACGGTACCAGGCCAGCGTCGCTCAATCTACGCGATTTTGCTGGAGAGGACAAAGTGGCCAATGGGTTCGTCAAGATGTACTCGGGTATCCTCGAGGCCGCTGCACCGGCCTTTGCCCAGGTTTTCAAACATATTCGGGATCAACCAGACGATCCGTTTGTTTTTCACTGTTCTGGTGAGCCCATCATTCCCAAGTTGCCGTCAATTTGCGCGGTCGCTTGTTGCATCAGCCTGGATTGGACAATTGCTGATCAATGTACTTGATCCTCACAGCCGGCAAAGACCGTACGGGTGTCCTAGCGGCACTTATTCTGCTCCTCATGGGCCGGCCCCAAGCCGAGATCATCAATGATTATATGCTCACCCGCGCAGGCTTGGAAAATGTGCGAGAGAATTTGACCCAGGCTCTGGCTCTCAACGAAGGCACCGACCATCTAAGCCCCGAGGCGATCGGGATGTTGGAGTTGAGCGGCGTCCGGGCGCAAGCCATGGCGGCGTTTCTGAAGACGTTCCACTCCACCTACGGCAGTGGCGCCGAGGGCTATCTGACCAAAAAGCTTGGCTTTTCGCATGAGGATGTCAAGCTCATGTACAAGAATTTGGCGGCTTGAGAGTTAAGGGGTGGAATTGTAAATAGTTAGATGGCGGTGTTTGATAATAGAAATAGAGTCCAGAAATCTCACGTCTAAACCCCCCATTTCAAGATGGCTGGGATGACCGCGTCCAAGAATCCAGGGGTCCATTCATGTCAGCCATCCCAAATTGATCGAAATCTCCTGCTCCTCAATCGTGTCGTTGCAGCTCGGGCGAGACAGACTTAAGCACCTGTGACAACAAGCTGCATGACTTCCTTTTGTGGATTTGAACACGCCAATCCCCGACTCACCATGTCCGTCTGCCACAGAAGTACATCCGCGCCTTCCATATGCCGCCCTTATTGACCCCTCTCGTGTGCATAGTTGGACTCTCCAAGTTTCTACCGACAAGCAACGCAGATCGTTGCTTTTTTCCCCCTTACAGCTGCGTCCTGAATTGGAGACTCGCAACTTCAAAAGACCGGGGATCTGCGACCTCCGCAGCTCAGCGCTGCTACCGTTGCTTCCTTCCCCGCGCGCGAGGCCCCACTGATCACTTGACGAGATCAGAATTCACGTAAGAACGATGTCACAGTCCTGGTTTGGCCTATAATGAGCACAGGTTGAAGTACTGAATTATCCTGTCCCCATCAGGCAATCTGAATCCTCCGTGTTCCATCAGGTATACTGCGGGTGTTTTGTGGGCGCTGAGGCCAAGACGCCTGCAGCATAAATCAGACAGGTCTTGCCCCGACTCGATTGGCACATCAAGGAGCCCTCGCTCAGCAACTTCAAGAGCCCTCAATCGCACATATATCAGATCATGCGATTACACACAGAACTGGTGTTGGCTGCACTGCCGGCAACGATTCAGCCTGTGTTGGCCCAGAAGGTAGTGGACTTAACTGGTGATGGCTGGACTGTCAGCAGCAAGGCCTTGAATATCTCGGTTCCGGGCAAACTGCCCTCACAGGTGCATCTGGATCTCCTCGCTGCAAATGCCATTGGTAAGTTTCTACAATTTACTATATCCTGAAACAGAGGGGCTGACTCGTAACAGATGATCCGTCAGTCCATAGACCACTTGGCAAGGAAAGTCGGCAACTGACCCATGGTCTCACAGGTACTACGGCCTTAATGACTTCAATCAGCGATGGATCTGTGACAACAACTGGACCTATACGAGTCATCCCTTACGCGATTTGTAAGTTACGAAAGTGCAATCCCTGGCTCGTGCTCATAGTAGAACAGATCAACCAACGCGAAATCCTCCTGGCTTGTCTTTAATGGTTTAGATACTTTCACAACAATCGAGGTGTGCGGAAACATTGTTGGCACAACCGACAATCAGTTTCGTCAATACACATTCGACATTACGAATGCCCTCGAAAGCTGCAAAGGTGATCCAGTTTTGGATTTGAATTTCGGCAGTGCTCCCAAAATTGCAAATGCAATTGCGAGTGACCCGGCCTCTGAACGTATGCTTTCCATGGACATCTGAAGTGGATTTCTCTTTTCTAACAGTCCTCAGAATGGCCTTATGGCCCACAGCAAATATATGAATTTCCGAACCGCTGGTACATCCGCAAAGAGCAGTCCGATTTCGGGTGGGACTGGGGTCCGGCGTTTGCTCCTGCCGGTCCATGGAAAGATGCATACCTCGTGCAGTTCGAAGACGAGCAGGGCATCTATGTTTTGAACACAGATTTGGACATCTTCCGCAAGGGCCAAATCAACCACTTCGCGCCAGATCAAAGCCAGCCTTGGGTGGTGAATGCGAGTATCGACTTCCTCGGGACACTTCCAAACAAACCCTCGATGACCCTCGAAATCAAAGACGTCGAGTCGGGAAAAATTTTGAAGTCAGGTTCCTTAGAAAATGTCTCAATTTATGGACAAGCAATCACTGGAAGCATGATGGTCGACGCTGATGAGCCAAACCTGTGGTGGCCAACTGGTCTGGGTAAGCAAAATCTGTACTACGCGACAATCTCCGTCAAGAACAGCGACCAGCAGGAATTGGCAAAAGTCACCAAGCGTACTGGATTTCGGACAATCTTCCTGAACAGACTTAACATTACCGACGAGGAACTTGCCCGAGGTATCGCGCCCGGAGCAAACTGGCATTTTGAAGTCAATGGGCAAGAATTTTACGCAAAAGGATCGAACTTCATTCCTCCAGATGCATTCTGGCCGCGAGTCACCGAAGATAAAATGCAGCGACTGTTTACCGCAATTGTGGCCGGAAATCAGAACATGCTTCGGTAAGGTGACGATTCTACCTCAAGTATTCTCCCGGGCAAAAGCTAAAGTCTATATTCAACATCTTAGGGTGTGGGCATCAGGTGCCTACCTTCCCGATTTTATCTATGACATCGCCGATGAGAGCGGAGTTTTGTTGTGGAGCGAATTTCAATTCAGCGATGCACTCTATCCATCCGATGACAAATTCCTTGAAACTGTTGCCGCCGAAGTCACGTACAATGTCAGACGGCTAAATCACCATCCATCACTGGCTCTTTGGGCCGGTGGAAACGAGCTTGAAAGTTTGGAACTCCCCATTGTCCGAGGAGCAGCACCTACAAAATACTCATTCTACGTTGGCGAGTATGAGAAGCTTTTCATCAGCTTGATTCTTCCACTAGTCTATGAGAACTCGCGATCGATCTCCTATATGCCTAGCAGCACAAATAACGGCTTCCTCTATGTCAACTTGTCTGCTCCTGTCCCCATGGCGGAGCGCTACGACAACACAACGAGCGGTCATTATTACTCAGATACGGATCACTATAACTATGACAGCAGTGTTGCATTTGACTTTAGCAGTTACCCGCGGGGAAGATTCGCCAACGAATTCGGATACCATAGCATGCCGAGTCTCCAGACTTGGCAACAAGCTGTCGGCCCTGAAGACCTTCATTTCAACAGCACTACTGTTGTCCTCCGCAACCATCATTATCCGCCCGGATCGACCGATACTCACAACATCAGCAATTCCTCCAAGGGCATGGCAGAAATGACTGTAGCCGTAGAGCGCTACTATCCCATCCCTCACAAGAATGACTCGGTTGAACAATTTAGCGCTTGGTGCCATGCCACTCAAATTTTCCAAGCCGACATGTACAAATCTCAGATCATTTTCTACCGTCGAGGTAGTGGTATGCCTGAGCGTCAGCTTGGGTCACTTTACTGGCAATTGGAGGATATCTGGCAAGCACCAACTTGGGCGGGTATCGAGTATGATGGCCGCTGGAAGGTCCTTCACTACGTGGCCCGCGACGTCTACCAGCCTATCATTGTATCTCCTTTCTGGAATAACGACACTGGTGATTTGTCAGTCTACGTGACTTCTGATCTGTGGGAAACTGCTCATGGAATTGTCAACTTCACCTGGGTTGATATGTCGGGGAACCCTATTCCAGGCAACGCTGGTACACCGTTGAGCAAGGAGTTCACCGTTGGTGGGCTCAACACTACGAAGGTCTATGAGACAAACACCGCAAAATTGTCTCTCACCGACAAGATGGACGCTGTTCTGGTGCTATCATTGACTGCTCTAGGTCGCATGCCCAACTCGGAAAAGGTATCCACCTTTGTCCATCGCGAAAAGGCCACAACTGTGTATCCGAACAAGCTATCCCTTGTGGATCCAAAGCTCCAACTTTCATACGATGCGGGTAGTAATTCTTTCACGGTGGAAGCCAAGGCTGGAGTCTCGCTCTACACTTGGCTAGACTACCCTGCTGGTGTGGTTGGGTACTTCGATGACAACGCCTTCACCCTCGTTCCGGGAGAAAAGAAGACAGTCCACTTTACTGTTCAAAAAGATGAAACTGGCGGAAAGTGGGCTGAGGGTGTCACGGTCCGCAGTCTGTGGGATCAAACAACGGGTTAAAATGAGTCTGACTATTTCGAAGACTGAATAGTCCGTGTTTCCTACCTAATACTCCTGCATCCCCCAGGTCTATGGCAGATTTTACTCAGATGGAAATACTTGTCTTGGGTACGATTACAAACTGAAATCCCCCTTTGCATGTTCGTAGTGTTCGCGTTCATTTAGCAATTATTCAGGACCAGACTACGCTTTACAAGAGCACTTTTTTCCTGTGCCGCTTCAATGGTCCCTATAAGTGTGCTTAGAAAAGCTCCTCCTTCTTAGGGAGGGCCCATGTCTCAAGCTATGGCTTGGAGCGTCTGGCTGTAGAATCAGAGTATCGATTATTGCGCATTGGATTGACAAGATGGAGATACTTGTGGCTTTCGAGAATTTCTCCAGAGAGAGGAGCCAGGACAACTGGGTCCCACGGTATTGTGACCAGGCAACCGAGAGTCATTCTGTGACGCCGGGGGCTATGCAATATAACCTCAGACGCCTCAGACGGAGCGTGGCATGCGGCTTCAAAGATACGCCGGCAATTCGTAGGGTGTGCATGTGGATGTGGAGGCCGGTAAGATCAAGGACGAGCAAGGTGCACTGGAAGAGGGACACCTAGATAGCTTCGCAGTATGATGCACAATCAGTCGGTCGGGGGAGGCGTAAGAGCATCGACACGAAATTGCACGATGCGGCTGCGGTCAGGATCAGACCAGTGATTGCGCTCCTTGGCGATAGCAATTCCAGCCCAAGGGGCGAGAGTGAGATGCCCTCGGATTGAGCGCCATGTCCAGTAAAATGAAAGGACAGTGCGTCGCGCTGAACGTTAAGGTGCAGTTGACTGTAAGGGCCGGACGAAAAGAAAGGGGGCGTCAATAAGTTCTAGATAGAGGAGTTGAAGGGAGGGAGAAGAGGGAGAAAAGAGATGAAACGGCGATGCCTGGTCTTTTATGCTGGAGCGATAGAGGGTTACGGAATGGCGTATCATCAAATCTAGGAGAAGTATTTCTCAAATGAATATTAGAATTATATGCTTTTAGAGTATGTTAAATGCACTGTGCTTCAATGCTCTATCCTTCTATGCTGTCCTCCAGCCTATCGCTCCTCTCAATCCCACACAGCTTTTCCACCATATTTCACTGTCTGGTCAACTTCGCACGCAACTTCCCTCCAAACACGTAAAAGACATAAGGAATCAAAACCATACCAAGTCCAATAAAGGCAAGCAGCCATGAGGCCCACTGCAGGCCCAGACGATCATACATCTGAGTCGTAAACAACGGGAAAGCAGCACCACCACCAGATCGCAAGAACACCTTTGCAGCCAACGCCGACGCGGCATATTTCTGATAAGAATCGATGATATAGTTGTTCACAGAGTAATAGCAAAGAACCATTCCGTAACCAAAAGCAATACCGGACGAGGCAGGTCCAACCCAGATAATATGCTTGAAGGACGTGGCGCCCAGCAAGAAGAACGCGATGGGAATGAACGGCGCTCCGATCAGGGCGCCGATCAGTCGATCTTCGGGTGTGGGGGTTCGCCTGTCGTAAATCCGCTTGAACTGCTTCTCGATGGCTGGTGTCGTCAGAAGTGAGAATCCGGCGCCGATCAGGATGGGAATGAACATCAGGCCGATCTGGCCATCGTTGTAGCCGTAGAGCTTGCTGAAAATGACGGGGTATGCGAAGAAGAATGCGTATAGCATGGCGTAGATAAGGACGATGTACATGCACATCAGGTCGAGGACTGGCTCTGTCATGATCATGGTAATTGGGCGGATGAGACTCGTGCGAGCGACATCGCGCAGTGTGAGCTTGTTCTGCTCTTGTTCTGTGATGATGTTTGGATTGCCTGTTTCCTTGCGCAGTTTGGCAGCGCGTCGCTTGAGAATCACGGGTGCATAGGTCTCGGGGATTAGCCCGACCATGATCATTATCACGCCGGCAAAGGCCATGTTCGTCCAGAAGAAAAGATCGAGTCGGCCGCTGCCAACGTTGATCCAACCAGTGACGATAGGACCGACGACAGGGCCACAATATGGTGCGGCTGCGAAATAGGCGATTGCCATGCCGCGCTCCTCGGTGGCCCAGATATCGGCGATGGTACCCCCAGCCAGAGATAGACCAGAACTGGAAAATACACCGCAGAGGAAACGACACACAAGAAGACCTCCGATGTTGGGCGCGAGCGCACAAGGGATGTTGAAGATGACATACAGCGCCAGGGAGATAATATAGACGGGTCGGCGACCGATGATCTCCGACAAGGGGGACCAGAGCAAAGGTCCAACCGCGAAACCGCAGACCATGATCGAGCAAGTCAAGATAGCAACTTCAAGTGAGACATTGTACTTTTCCTGGATCAAGCCCAGACCACCCGTGACGATTGAAGAGCCATAAGCGATGCACACTACCAATGCCGACGCGACCATGGTGATGTACCATCGATAGAGATGGGACCAGTTGTGCGGGTGCTCAGGATCGGCAATGGTAAACGTCACATATTCCGTCGACTTGTCGGATCCTTTCTCTTCGTCGACGGGAAGGTCATTGCGTCGTGTCGCTGCGGTGGCGGTAGAGGCTCGAGATCGAATTTGTTCTAATGTAGCTTGAGGGACAAGACCGGTACTCGTTTCAATGACATATTCCTCCGGAAACAGTGGGTTCTCCTTTCGTCCAAGATCGGGGTAATTGTAGTCCAGGGGAGCTGGGTGGTCCGATATTCCCACGTTGCGAAGGCTTTCCCGTGTCTCGGCCCTGGTGAGGTGCTGCACTGGTTGCACGGGCTCGGGGGTCTCTTGAGACTCGGGTATTGTTGACTCAGTCATAGTGAGTATGAAATATTCTCAATGGATGTAGGACGAATGTAGTTGAAGAGTAACAAATAAGTGGGGGCTACCTTCATTCTTATAATAAACGCAGATTGCATAGATGACGACAAAACTAGATACCAACACCCTGAGGCCGAACGATCTCCGAAAGATATCGCAAAGATACAAACTTTGATACCGTGCATGATGCAATGTGATAGGCCTTGATGGATGTATTAACTTAGTTGCGTTACTTTTCGCATATAGTTCGGTGAAACTGCTCCCGTAGCCAAAGGGCGAAACTCGGTAAATTCTCGGCACCGAGTTAATGCCGAGCTCAACCTGGCTGTTTTCGGCATGATGACGTCGAACATTTCCAGAGGTAAAGCTTGACTCGTGCGGCATTGGTTGGTCTTGTAGATCACATTATAGATCAAGATGGAGTTTCTAATTTTATCTGAGCAGGGCTGAGTATTTGTCACTGTATTGCCCGAAAATCCACATAGAGGTATGGTTGACCATTATCGCGGGCTCAAAGTCACATCGCGCACCAAAAGTCAATGCTAAGCTCTTTTTGCTTCTGTAATTCATGGTTTCTGTTCGTTCGTGGCATGGCTGACCTCACTGTAGTTTGGAGTCTCGAACTCCGCTAGGAGTCGGTAGAGCTCTTTTCATTGCAGTCTACGGAGTAGCCCCATTCCAATTCCACCGGTCTCCAGCCCGAAAGCTTAGGGCCACAATCGTTCGAAATACATACCCTGCAGTAGAACTATGCGATCCAAGTTCTTTCCAGGTGCCACTTTCCCGCAAACATGTTCCTGCCAAGTCTCGACACGACTTGGAACAAGGATGCTGCGGTCAGAACGTACTTTTAGTAGTTTGAAACGCAGGGGAGACTCTGGGGTCTCTAGGTAAAATTGACAGAGTGCACAATCGATGCCATCCCGTTGGTTTTCATGATGAGGACATGGTTCGTAAGAGTAGAATTGTTCAATCAGGTCAACCCACCATATATGTTCCACTGTTCAAGCCTACCTAAGGACAGTCAAGTCCAAAAGCTGTTAGAGAAGGACATTTTCCGCGCACGTAGACCCCACAGCAACCAACTGATATGAATATTAAACTTACAGGGGTGAGGAATGAATTGTCCAAGCCCGGCGAGCTGTGGAATCCGGGGACAGCGCGCTTTAAAACCCTGGTCTCAGCCAGCCCCTGCCATCTTTCGACTCGATCCCCTGGCCAACAGTCCTGCGGGAACCAGGACATGCCTTCAGCTCAGTCCAGTGCAGGTGCAGTCTGGCATTTCCCTCGATCGTACATACTCCCCCCCTCCAGTGCCACTCGATAGCACATCCGTGAATCAAGAATCAGACCGCATGAAGGGTTGACTATCGTGACTGTTGCTTCCTATGTGGCGTATATAGGCGGTTACAGCCTATTTCCCGGTTCTGCTCAAGCAGGCTGGATAAAGCGATCTCAAGCAGAATGGTCTTGCAGGTTGTATAAACGCTATCGGCATCATTGGTGCCATCGTTAGCGCGCAAATTATCGATCGTTTCGGGCGCCGTGTGTGCTTGATGGGTGGTTCCAGCGTTTTGTGCGCTGTCAATTTAATCGTAAGTCTTCCTTTGTTCACCCATCGCGTGTCAACACAGCTAACCCTTCGCTGGGCTGGCGCGGTTTAGGAAAGATCGCTTCACAATCCGGAAAAAGCGGCTCGATACGCGCCTGGCGCAGTAACAATGCTCTTCTTGTTCAACACCGAGTAATTTGGTTCATGTCGCGGGGCGATCAAGGAAAGGAAGCCGATTGCCAATAGCTACGCCGCCCTTCCCCAATAAGCCAGAGCCGGAACACAATCATGTTTGAAGCCCCAAGGGAACTTCTCATTTCACCCCAAATATAAGGTTGCGTACTCATACTTTGGACAGGTGCTCGTATACATGAACAAATGGGATAGACCAAAATCATAAAAACGGGACCAGGATTGACCAGAATTCACATGATATAGTTGCATATTACTCCAAGGGCTTTACTATCACTACTATTGCACTACATAGTTATGTGAACCATAGGACTATTGACGCTTTGCCAACGAAGCCCCACACTGACTTCTCGCCAGGGTCGAGACCGCCGACTCAACACAAGCGGCCTTCGTACAATCTAGGTACCGTTCCAGTCATAGTTAACTAGGTCAGTAGTTAGTTAACGGGCAGGTGACGCCTTGCTTAGTCAGCGCCAGAAAGTCCCAAGTTAACTAGGTTCCATATGGACGGCTCACACTTGAGGGGGAAGTCGTTACCAGCGCTTTGTTGGGCGTAAGCGACGTGATATGGCTTTCTGAATCACCGACTAAAGCCCATTCAGCTGCCTTTACCTTTCACCACCGCTCGGTCCTGTCCTCGCACGCCCAGGACGCGAGCTGTAAACCCCACGGAGACCCCAGATACCCCCTCTCCACATCGGAGACGGGATTTGCCAGCGGGGAGCTTTTCGCTACCAGGACGAAGCTTTTAGGCGCGTTGGCGCAAATCGGTGAATGGATGTCGCAAAAACCGCGAAAACTCCAGCGCGTCTCCAAGGCCTGTATGTTCTTCTCTCTGGCCTGATTTCCTTTAGATCTGTGCCTTCCAGATCTCTTGATGCAAGCAAACAAGCGTGTAACTCCTAACTGACCGCTTTCCAGGCGACTTCTGCAATCGGCGCAGCATCAAGTGCGGAAGGAGTGATGACCCGCTAGGCCGGTGCCAGAATTGCGCGGACTTCGATGTTGCCTGCACCTATGATCGTCCTGCCAAACGGCGGGGCGTGAAAGCTGGTGCCAGGGTAAATTCAGGGGAGACGCCTGCCCCAAGAGAGTCGGTTGATCAAGTTCCGCCCGGTCGAGTCCATGCGCCAGAGAGAGCCTCCGGCTCGTCTGCATCGAGGAGCTCGATGTACCATGAAACGGGTACCCAGCCGTCATTCACAGGCGATCCTTGGACCTTTTTCAACACGGGTTGGTCCACGACCGAGGGCTACGATGACGATGGTGCCCTCCGAAACTCTTGGAAGGCATTTGCCATCTCGAGTGATCAGCAGATCAGGAATCTCGTACAAGTGTATTTTGAGATTGTCTATCCTATGTACGACTCTCCGCTCTAGAACCCCACTTCGTTTTTCATCGTGCTAACTGAAACCTGGCTTGGAGATTCCCTCTTTTCCATAAGCAGTCATTCATTGAAAGAATTAATAACCAAGAACACCTCAGAGACCAGGGGCTATTTGCTTCCACCATGGCGGTATGTGCCCTGGTTTCGGGACGGGCGCGCGATGGCGCGCTCTACTCTACCCGATGGCGCCGTGAAGAGCTCATCGAGCCCCCATCAGAAGCCTTTTACGCAGCAGCCAAGGATACTCTGCCTAGAGATTTGGCTTTGGCGAGGGGCTTCAACTATATGCGTGCTTGCGCAATACTTGCAATCGCCAGCATTCAAAATGGCCAGATCAAGAACTTACAGAAGTACTCTGGCATGTACCACACGTTGACGACGATGGACGGCTTCCATGACGAGAAGCTCTGGCCCAAGGACATCGGGATCATCGAGACCGAGGAGCGTCGGAGATTGGTATGTCTTCCGCACCGGGACTATCTGTGCCTGTCTAACGGAGCAAAAAAGTTCTGGTCAATCTACACATTGGATATCTACGCGAGTATCGTATGGGGAGGAATCATTCGCTACCGTGAAGCCCATTCCCTCGTGCGATATCCTAGCGAACTGGACGACGAATTCATTACACCCCACGGCTACGGCTTGCCGCCTGTATCACCAGTGTCAAGTACACTGAGCCACGGCGATTCTCCTATCGGGTCTCGGAGACCATTATCATGGATGCATGGCTGGAATTTTACGACCGACCTGTACCGAATATTGGAGCATGTGGTAGATCGTACGCGCCGTCGATTCTCGTCCGCGAATGGAACTACCACAGTATGGTCTCTTTTCAGCCCAGCGTCAATTTTAGAACCCAACGTCATGGAGCAAGTGCTTTCAATGTATGCCGCACTGCCACCACAGTTTCGTGAGACACCGCCGACAACCGGCGATATGAGCAAGGATTTGTTTGGCTTTCAGTCTGCGAATATCCAGGCCACTCTGCAGCTTCTTCGAATGGTGTTATTGTCAGCGGAGGAGATCGGGGTAGATGGGAAGTGCGATGTGGCTGGCGAAGTATTGAGCGTGTTCACCAAAGTTCCCGTGGAGTATTTGAAGGCGATCAGCTCACCTCTAGTAAGTCTTTCCCGTGAGACCTGTGGTTGGTTCATCCAACTCACTCGGCTTAGCTTCATCACCTCGGCGGAATTGGGTATATCCTCGGATCAGTCATGGAGGGAACTCTGTCCGATGCATCCTACCAACGAGTACGAACATTACTGTAAGTCAATTATAGCACGCCCCGTCAAACTAAGCCTCCTAACCCATTCTTCAGACTTGAAATGGCAGACCTGCTCCACCGTCTCGAAACTGGCCTCCAGCGCTCAGCAGGTGCCAGCCAGCGCCTGCGCTCGCAAGTCGACCGAATCGACAGTTACATGCGTGCATCACGGCTAGTCAACTTTTCAGTACCACCAACTCGTCCAAATGGCGCTTCCGTCGTACAAGTAAATGCCATTCACGACGCAATGGAACAGCCAACTGTTTATCCGCATGCTGCTCCAGGGCCGATAGGAACCACAACGGTTGGGGATCAATTGATGCAGTTCCAGTTACCACCGGAGCTGCTGACTGACTGGCCGTGGCCACTTGATAACACTCACTCGGAGGGATTTATGCCCTTGGCATTTGAATAGTCTTCGTGTGGAATGTACATTGAGTGGCGGAGTTGTTCACACGACGCGCATGTCTATGTATACGAAGGTTTTAATGTACATTCAATGAGTATGGATTGTGCCTCATGGATCTCTTGGACAATGTCCTCGGGCCTACTTCCTAGACCTGGGCTAGTGTCGTTTACGTCTCACTATCCTGTCATGTCACCAAGTGAACTCGCTTTCGGATGGGTCGGCATCCCGCTCGGCCTTGGCTAAGTTGGCTTGGAGGCCAACACGCCTTCCGGCGCCACATCTGCGACCCTAGGAGAGTGTAAGCCAACACCGATGTGTATCTAAGTGGGTGGAATTTGGCCATCTCAGGGACAAGAAGCGATGTTTTCCAGAATCCAAGGACCGCGGTATTACCGGAGCTGCCTTGCCCCGGAGAGAGAGCATGGTGATCTGCCCTCACATAGCGCCGCAGCACTGTCCTTAAAATCAGGCCTTGGAAGCCTTCGACGAGAGTCTTGACCATACTAGCAGAGTCTATCAGGTTGGTAAGAACACCGCGAGGCGCGCCCATTTACAGTGGCCATGATTTAACTTATCCTTACAGGCAAGGTTCCTGGTCATGGTCATCCCGCTTTACAGGCAGAATTGGCCCACCCAGATATTCGCGGTCGTATCACCTCGCTGCAGCAGCTGATACTGGGCGTTGGCTCTTTAGTAGCAGCCTGGATCTTTATCAATTTCGCCGACGACGATTCCCGCCTATGGCGCATATCCCTCGCTATCCAGGTGGTCCCCGCCGTCTTCTTCGCCGCTCTCATCCTGCTCTTCCCCGAATCGCCGCGTTGGCTGATTGATCATGGTCGACTGGACGAGGGCCTGCTCACCCTGGCTCGTTTGCATTCGGGAGGCGATATCAATGACCCATGCGTGCAGACTGAGTTTGACCAGATTCAGACGTCGATTGCCAACGAGCACTAGGCAGAGGCCAAGTCGTATACTGAGCTTTTTACTGATTTATCGTGTTTCCGTCGTTTATTCTTGGCTTGTTCGATTCAAGCAGCGGCCCAGATGACGGGTGTCAGTGCGATTCAGTACATTAGCACTACGATCTTCAAGCAAATCGGTATTGCGACGGATAGTACCCTCAAGTACCAGGTCATCAGCTCTATTATCACTATTATTGCTCAGTTCTGCTGTCTATTGTTCATCGACACGACCGGTCGTCGATGGCCACAGATCATAGGCAACCTTGTCAACTGCGTCTTCTTTGTACGTGAACCTTGTGCTTGCCGATAACTATATCACGTTTACTGACTCTTCAGATAATCCCCACAATCCTAATCGCCAAATTTTCTCTGGGAGCCACGAACAACACTTCTGCCAGCTGGGCCTTCATCGTAATGACCTGGTGTTACAACTTTTCCTTCGGCGCAACAATCGGCCCCCTCACCTGGGTAATCTGCTCCGAAATCTTCAACACCAAAGCACGCTCGAAAGGCGTTTCCATCGCGACAATGAGCCCGTTTGCGTTCAAGACGCTCATCGCACAGGTGACTAACGTCGCCATTGAATGAATCGGCGGCTGGCATTACTATATTCTCTTCTGCGTTTGTAATTTCACCAATACGGTTTTCTTTTGGCATGTTTTGCCGGAGACGACGAAGCTGCCGTTGGAGGATATGAATGCGTTGTTTAAGCAGGAGCCGTGGTTGGTGCCGGGGACTCAGACGAGGTAATTTATTGAGGGGAATAAGTTGGGCAATAGTTTGGAGATTGCGGCGAGGTCTAAACAGAAAAATTTTAGTGTGATGCGTGGAAGAGAGTAGGGTTGTTTAGTTTGGGTTACTATTGAGAGGCCGGGCTGTATTGTTGCTAGAGGGTTGACCTAGAAGGTTAGACTCGACGAAGTACTCCCTCATGGGAATATAGGCCCAAGAATCAAGCTCTGTAAAAGTCTTCTTTCTTTGGTCATATTCTAGGAGAACCGATCGCTAGATGAAGTCCTGGCTACCTCCACCATGACCAAGCTGAGTTACTCTCTGCATGCAACAGAAGATCCGCGAGACATATACTGCTCCTTATACTTTATAATCTCTATCAGAACATCTCAATGACATGTAAAATCACCTAATCATGTCCTAAGAGGTATTGGTCAAACCACGCGACAGCCTGGCTAAACGCCTGCTCCTTGGCAAACTTCTGTCGGGGCTTCGACAAGTCACAGCGAACCGCAAACCCATGCTCCACATCCGAGAACAAGTTAATCTGATATGGAATATCCAGACTATCCAAGATCTCTTCGCTTTCGTGCCGCTTGGCAGCTGTAAAGACAAAGTCTCGCACTGCGATGGAGCATCAGTTGCCGACAATTTTATTGAACGTAGTCATACCGGTTAATTACTCACCAGCAGCTGCAATACTAAGCGGTCCTTCGATCCCTCTCAATTCATCTGGCTCGACCATTGTCGGATGCGCTGTAAATCCAACATCCAGCTTTCCCGGCTTCAAGTACCGACAAACATATTTCCCACCGAAACAGTAGCCCACACCGCCGACGCGCTTGCAGCCGAGATTCTCCCGCATCTCTTCCAGTACGACGTCAATGATCGGCTCTGTCTGCTGGGGCATGTGGGTTTTCACCCAGTCCATGATGTTGAACCCCTCTGGTCGATTGAGTGGGACGCTGTCACCTTTGAAGAGGTCGGGCATGACGACGAAGTAGCCTTTGGCGGCGAACTGGTCTGCTATTAGCTGGGCATTGATGAATTTGTGCCCAATCACATCTGTCAAGATGAGGATGGCGTTCTCGGTGGATTTGTTGGAGGGATAGGCGAAGTATGTTGAGACTGAGAGGTTGTTAGATGGGGTTGATGGGAGTTGGAAGTATACGACGTACTATTGCCGATGTTTCTGATATCACCTTTGGCTTCACCATCGTGGAGGGAGCCAATGGTACAACAGTGGGTGATTGTATTGGAGGTCATGATGACTTAACCTGACTGAAGTCTGTCGAACAATTATATTTGTATGAAATTGAAGTTGTACTGCTCGGTCGGGTTTATAAGGCCCGGCTTCGGTGATTAACAACCATCGATCGAGAATCGGACATAGGCATTAATTGCATCTCTCCCACTACATCCGTAAAGTCCGGAAGACCGTTGGGTTATGATAAGTGTTCCCTGACCTTTCCATTTTAGTTTCTGTCCTCTCAACCTTGTCATAGTAGTGCGTGCATTTGAGTGGATGTGATCGGTTCCCCAAGTGGGTCTCGGCGAACTGGCGAGGTCCGAAAAGTTCCAAGTTCCTGGCAGCTTCACCTCGTCCCTCTGCGCGTGCAAGTTGCAGCTTCTGCCAATTCCTCTCACACACCTCGCAACTCACCATGTCGACCCGTTCTGCCTGGCGAGCCTTGCACTACAGTGCCAAGCGCCGCTCATTCCAACCTATTACGCCCTACCGCTGCTTCTCCTGCACCCGGCAGGCCTTTGACCAGTCCAAACCCGCACACGAGCGCATGACACACTTTGGCTTCACCAATGTGCCCGAGTCCGAGAAAGAGTCGCGCGGTAGGACATCTCTACCCTCCCAATCCCAATTTAACCCATCTTCAATACCTAACTGAGGGCTATCCCGCTAACACCTCCCCCAGTCGGCGCCGTCTTCAGCTCCGTCGCCTCCTCCTACGACAACATGAACGACTTCATGTCCCTGGGCATCCACCGCCTCTGGAAAGACCACTTCGTCCGCTCCCTGAACCCAGGCACCCCCGCCGCAAACCGACCCGCGGACGCCAAAGACCAAGGCTGGAACATCCTCGACATTGCCGGCGGGACCGGCGACATCGCCTTCCGCATGCTGGACCACGCCACAAACATCAACCACGACCTCCAAACCCGCGTGACAATCAGCGACATCAATGCCGACATGCTCGCCGAAGGCCGCAAGCGCTCCACCCTAACCCCCTACTACAATACCCCCCGTCTCTCCTTCGTCGAAGCCAACGCCCAGCACATGCCGCACATCCCCTCCAACTCGGTGGACCTGTACACAGTCGTTTTCGGAATCCGCAACTTCACCGATAAACAGGCCGCGCTGGACGAGGCATTCCGGGTCCTCAAGCCGGGTGGTGTGTTTGCGTGCATGGAGTTTAGTAAAGTGGAGAATCCCTTGTTTGATGCTGTGTATAAGAGGTGGAATTTCGGGGCGATTCCCTTGATCGGGCAGGTTGTTGCTGGGGATCGGGAGAGTTATCAGTATCTTGTGGAGAGTATTGAGCGGTTCCCGAGTCAGGAGGAGTTTCGGGCGATGATTCAACAGGCTGGGTTTGAGATCCCAGGGAAGGGGTATGAGAATTTGACCGGGGGAATTGCAGCTATTCACAAGGGTATCAAGCCGATTGCTTAGGTTGGTGCTGGGCTGTGGACGGTAATGCACGGGGAATGAGGTGCGGAGTTCGTGGGGGAAGGTCATTCCTTCGATTTATCGAGCCCGCCGGCAGGTGGAATTGGAAGAAATGTATATTAGAATTTGACACTTTCTGCATCGTGGTTGTATTATTTCTGGATATCTAAAATTCTATTAACCCTTGGCATCATACTGAACGCTGTTCACGGGTAGAATGTAGCCCACGGGTGACGGGCATTTTGAATGCAGTATATAAGAAATGGGAGATTGGCTGTAGTAACCTCCGAAAATATCAACGATAAGAATATCCATGAGAAAATCTATGCAAGCCCAGACCGGGCAGAAAATAGGCGTAACATCGTCAACCCATGTGCATATGCATATGCAACTAATGCAAATGGTATGTGCAAAATGGAGGGGAGAAATCTAGATACGAAAGGAACATGCACTGTATCCTGTATCCAGTATCCACGTATCAAAGTCCCATCGTTTTCCATCTCCAAAGCTTATCCACTCCAAAGGTCCTCTGCCTCCATGACGCCAATGCAGTTGGCTGGAGAGCTCACGTCTTTCACGACAGCAATCACTGATATAGGATCTGGGCCATCTCGGGATGTGGAGACCAGACGACGCAGCTCGGCCAGTGGGGTGGACTCGGCCACTAGGAACCAATTGGCCCGGGATACGGTCAGTGGTCGACCAGAGTCTCGAGCCACAGCGTCTGACACGCGCAGGTCGACGTCGGTATGTCGTGAGATGAAGGAGCGGATTCGTCGCGGGGGGACAATTTCAGAATCCGAGAGGAACACCCATGATTTGGCGTTCGGGTGCTGGATGGCTGTGAGGAGAATGTCCAGCAATCGCACGCCGCTGGCGGTGGATGTGGAGGCGGAGGCTGTGGGAATTTGATCGAGGGGGACGAGCATGTCTAGCGTTATTGATCGGTGCTCGGGGGGTTGTTGGAGGGTAAACGGCGGGATAGACCCGCCATTTGAGAGCTCCTCCCAGGGCAAGGATATCGATGAAGATGGAGAGTCGAAAGCTGTCGTTGATACCCCGCTGGATGGTGTCGTCGAGGGCGTTGCTGCTGCTGCTGCTGCTGCTGCTGCTGCTCCAATCGCACCTCCAGGGTGGTAACTGCGGAAGACATCGGCAGGGCCTCGTCCCGGATCTGTGTGCAATTTCCGCGCAGCGGCGATAGCCAAAGCATCGCCCAGACACAAGGCTACCGTTGTCGATGATGTTGGGGCACTGACACCTAGAGAAGTCTCCTCCTCTTCATGAATCGGCGCTGGCAACAGCACTCCCATGCCGAGAGGTCCATGCAGCGAAAGTAAGGGACAGAGCTCAGGCTCCGTATGCGAAGAGAGCGCGATAATAGGGACCGTGGTCGGAATATAAGGAAGCAGACATAGCAGCTCGGGTGAGCGACCAGAAAAAGAGATCAGAAGCATGGTATCATTCTAGCCAATGCGTCTAGTCAGCATGGTACTTGTTCCGTGACTTACTCGCATCCGTGCAAAGAAGGAAAAAAGCAAGCAACAGTGGAAGTATGACAATGCAGGGTGGCTTACCGGTCTCACCAATCCCAAATCCCCATGCAACGCCTCGGTCGGATGCAAAAAAGCACTGTAGATCCCCAGACTATTCATCGTCGCCTCGATTTTGCGTCCAATTTTCCCACTCTTGCCCACCCCGCAAACCACCAATTTGCCCGCCTCGCGCACCGTCTGCGCAATCAAATCCACCGCCCGCGCCAGATCCTGCTGGGCCCGCGCATCGGTTTGGTAGAGGCGTTCGAGATGGGCGAGAGCTGCGCGCTCGGTGGATATGACATGGAGAGCCGTGTCAACGGCGGAGGGCTCGTTATGCTTCGAGACCATCGTTGGCGGGGAGTCCATTGGATCCGGAGGGGTGAGTGGGCGCTGCGTCTCGTTGGAGGGCATGGCGGGTGGAGGAAGGAAAGGCCCGTCAATGGCAGCGTACACCATTTTTTCTGTGTTGGTGTTTTCGTGACCAAATTCCGGGGGAGGAGCAGCAGCAACTCAAATATTAAGGTAATTATTAAGCTGTGTCCAGTGTCCACCGCCCAGGCAAGACGCGACGTCCCCCGTCGCTTTGATGATTCTCGAAGGACCAAGGGGCAGGCAGGCAGCGGTCCGGGAGGATGTGGAGGGGCGCAAATCGGGGTGGATGGAGTGGATGATATCTGGATTCTCACTGGCTCCCTGATTCAGATGCCATCGAATGGCGGAAGATAACAGGCGAGATCGGGCGATCGTCTCAGCCGCTGAGCGATTGTCACCTTCGAAGTGCTGCATGCAGGAGACACCCTAAAGCACGAAGCTTGGAGCTAGACGGGGCTGCTTTAGGGCTAGCCTCAAGGTTGAGAAATACGGAGGTAGAGCACTGAATATCCTAGGGGGCATTGCGCTTACCGAA
>JAXQJV010000249.1:0-25881 GCA_037042255.1 Penicillium sp. PG106-07D | reverse complement strand
CTGCGTCTCCGGGAAAGCATCAATTACAACTCTCACGACCAGAGAGCTATTACACATCAAAAGATGCGACTGCCCTTCACAGTCCACCTCTTCCCCCATCCCCACCGAGCAGTCCGGAGGACAGCCTTCAACGGGCCATAGCGACGAGACGACGAGACTCGAATGCATCCCAAGTATCCTCGGGATATGGACTCGTCGCATCGCATCTCACCACGTCTGCCACACAAGATAAAGCAGCCTTTCCTCCACTTTACCGACGCTTTGAAAGCGTGAACCACCGCGTCTTGTTGCATCTTCAAGATGAGATCTCCCAGATGGAGGAAGATCTCCACACCCTTGACGAATATGAAGAGATGCATCGAGTAGCCACCGCCGAGCAAGAGGGGACCAAGCCCCAACCAGCCTCGCGCCGAGTCGACATCCAGTCGCAGGCATTCCCATCACTCCACTACCGGCGAATGGATCTAATGGCTGCTCTTGTCCAAAAAACAGAGCAATACAGTACGTCCTTGTCAAGGCCGAGCGAATGAAACCTCATAACTCACACTTCCATAGATACCGCACTAAGTGCATACAGCAAAGTCCTCCAGACTCTGCCTCGCGCCTCAGAAGATGATATCTCCAATTACCGCTCATGGATGAGAGAACACAATCCCATCGCCGCCGCCGAAACTCGTTTTCTCGACCAAGACGCAGACTTGGTCGCTCTCACACCCCGACTAGCGGCGTCCGCAGCAGCAGCACCGGTCTACATGGCTATCATTATCGCCTCCGGCGCTCTCTTGATGCCGCTTCTCGCATTCAGCATGATTGCCGAGTTCTCGGGCCGACTCGTCGTGGTGACAGTCACCGGCGGTGCGGCGGCTGCTATTGCGGCGAATTACTCCACCGGTATTGAAGCGCTGGTGGAATCACGGGATGGGTGGAGGTGTGCGACATTGTATGTTTATCCCTGATTCCTAGCTTCACTGACTGAGGGGAAGTGTACTAACCCCTCTTATAGGTACTTTGGCTTTATGGCCTTCGCCGCCATGTTCATTCCTTGAGCAAGATTGAGCATCTTGTAACGATTCACGAATTTCATACTTTCTATTTCATCTTTGTGTCGATGGACATACCGCAACGGGTCCTGGCCGCATTCATCGATTCTTGACAACTATCGTCTGTCGAAATACAGCAACCCTTTGAAAACGGGAGAGAAATGATGGCATCTGGATTTCTGAGAATTGGTTGTTGCTTTTTTGAAATTTGAGATACCATTTGAGATATGATAGCTGGGTAGATTTGTTTAGATTTTGCCGGCGAAGATTGACACGGAAGATAGCTCGCCCGCGTTTGCCAGCCAATATGGGTGAGGTGTTCTTCATTTTGGAAAGCCTTGATACTTTGATTTGACTGGATACCTAATTTTCCTTTGATGTACGAATTATCTGCAAATGAACGTGAATGTTGAATGTGTCTCCGGAATGGCCGTGTCCTATTCATTGAATTCCACTTAACTCTAAAATTAAATGTGTAGCAGGATGTTTTCTCTTCCAGCCTAACATATCACATCGATACGTTTGAAATGCGAAAGCAATCTTCTTCTCATCTAAAAAGCTACGCTGTAGACCCAAAGAACAGACTGCCTCGCCACCAGCACTAAAACCCGACCGGACCGTCTTGGAAACCCAGATCCGCACGCCAATCGCTGTCATCTCAAGAAAACACCGGAACACAAAAAGTCAGTATGAGTGCACAGGAGTATCAGAACAAGGATCATTAAAAACACAGTGGAGAAAGAGACTTGTCAAGAAAAAGGTAAAGGCAAAGAACACAGGCGTCACAAGACCTTCAAAGCTGAAAAAAGAGGGCACTGTTACACCGAGATCGAGTTTGATAGAAAGAAAATGAGAAGCTCGAAATGGAGAGCAGCTTTTTCTCGCAAAACAGCGTCGAGTGTACATTGTGTCAGAACAAACCAGGCAAGTCATTTGACGATTGTCAGTTCAACTTGCCTGTTGTGGTGGGACGGGAGTTCCGTTCTGCCTGCCGGGGGTCAAGCTACCCTCGTGGGATGAGCGGGCTTCAAGACCATGAGGCTGCGGAGTGGACGGACTTTGCCGTTGCTGAGCCGCAAGCTGAGCCTTTGCGGCTTGCTGCTTTTCAACGGCACTGCGCGCATAGATGGCGGCAGCGGCCGAGTTTGAATACGCAGTCTGTGACGGCGTACGATTCGCATCTTGATAGGGCTGAGTGACACCCGCGTTGGCATATGGTGTGCGTCCTTGGGGGGTGACATTGTACGCAGCCGGCTGCCCAGGTCGTGGGGTGTACTGCTGAGGAGATTGCGCGAAGCCATTAGGTGGTGGTCGCTGGAAATGCGGCGTGTTATTCGCTTGGCTGTATTGCGGATTTACTTGTGAGAACGGTTGAGGCATGTAGCCAGGCCGTTGCGCAGGGGTACTCGGGGGACGAGCTCCCGCATAACCAGGGGTAAATGAGGCTCCCGCGGAAGGCTGTCGCGCTTGCTGTGGGACCGGGAATCCAGGCCGGGGTTGCGACATCTGACTGTTAGGTGGCACAGCACGTTGGCTGTATGTGGTCTGTGGGGATTGTTGGTATCCAGAGCGAGCTGCCGAGGGGGTCGAGGTGCGGTTCATGGCATTGGACACAACAGCAGCAGCATTGGTGGCGGCGGCAGCAGCCATTGCTGCAGCACGCTCCTGATGCAGCGTGTAGTCATCCTTTTCCATCGTGCCACTGTAGTCCGGATTCTCAACCAGAATCTTTTGGCTGATATTTAGCTCAGCGAGTTGGTCACCGTCGAGTTTCGCAACGGCAAACGGAGGGAGATTGTTAATGATGGCGCACAGGCTGGCTTTGAGGGTTTCGTAAACAAGTCGCTCAGCGTCGGAGGGCGTTTCAGGGGTGCCAAACATGGGCGCAGCAGGCTCAGTTGCTTCCGTGGTCTCGCCACCTGAAGATGGGATATGGAGATTCCGTATTTTCTGGTATGAGCTCAGAGTGTCTAGCAAATCAGAAACCTCCTGAAGCACCTCCTCGACCTCTCGGGACTCGGTGTCCTCTTTGCTGGGGTCGGCTTGAGAGAAGTCATAAGCAAAGTCTTCGGGGTTAAACTGCTTCACCATTTCCTCCAGCGTGCTCTCATCGAGATCACCGATGCTACCAGGTTGGACCGCTGGTGTTTCGACTCCCTCACCCGGGAGAGAGAGCAACATCTGCAAGCGCTTCGAGCCTCGCTTTCCCCACCACACAAAGTCTTTGGTGTCAGCCTGCAGCACAGCCCCAGAGCTGTCATAGGACGGGGCAAATGACGAGAAGACGCCCTGCAGCAAAGAAGGGTTATCACCAGTCCAAAGGGCGGGATCTCCGTGCTTTGGACCATTATCAACCTCAGCATGATGTTTCTCCACGCGAGCCCAGTATGAAGGTGACGATGTTACGCCACCGTATTGCACCCATTGGCCAGCAGGAAGGGGTGTTAGCCAGTAACTGCTGCGATCGCCCATGAAATGTTTCGCATCGAAAACGGCATCAAAGGGATCAATCCACGATGCTGAGGAGCTTCGATGGCTTCGCGTGCGAGGAGGTTGCGCGGGTGGCAGGCCTGCACGAGAAGCAAAAACTTCGCCAAATGTCCTCTTTTGTGGCTTCGTGACATCAAGATTGAAGGGAACCACCTTGGTTGAGGTGATGCCAGCGGGGAGAGCGGTTTCGCGAAGTTGCTCTTGAACCTCGACAAATTTTTCCATGTCGGATTCAGAGGATTGCAATGGAACCTTGACCGATTTCTGTAGACTCGAAAACAGCTGCTTGGGGTTGCCTTGGTTTGAAGGATTCGCACCGAAAAATGTCAATGCTTGTCGGTCTTCGCGGGCTCCCGGGATGGATGCCAGGACTTCCGCTGATTGCTCGGTGTCGTCCTCCGAGGCTTCGGCCTTGACCTCGGTTTGATTGATGAAAGATTGGCCAATGAGGCTGTTCATGTGCTTTTTGAAGGCCGCAATGCGGTTCACCACCTCCGTCAAGGGTGTGCCGTCAGCCTTGGTGTCATTTGGCTGGTTTTGGTTGCGCTCGATAACGGCCGCGGAGGCCTTTTCAATATCGGCTAGAAATTCTTGCAACGTGTTGTAGCGACCCGACTCGACGCGGACTTGTATATTGGTCGTTTCTTGGTCGTTGGAAGTTTTGGCGCGCTTCGTGCGCGGCTTCGTTCCGGACGTGGGGAAGGGGCAGGATAGAAGCTGAAGCTCAGTGTCGTGCCTAGATCCACACTGTTAGCAAGGATAGACCACGGACCATTTTTCGGCAAAACCAACTGGATTAGGAGGCCCACGAGGCTTCTTAGATTTTCATGAAGAGTCGCCTTATCACGCGACGTGGTGGATGTGTTGGCGTCGACACCCAAGTGCTCCTCCTGGGTAGACCGCTTTCTTTTGCCTGGAGTCGCAGTCACGGACGAGTCAGGATAAGGGTCGCCGTTCGTGGCCGGCATTTTTGGGGTATCTCTGGTTTCGTCGGCGCTCATGATTGCGCGAAGGCTGCGAGCTGCGACGGAGGAAAGGGTTGACAGTACTTGGATCGACGCGATCCCTTAGACGACGCGGGTGTTGTCAATTGACCCTGAGAATGACTAGAGTGAAAAAGGTTGGTGATTGACGACTGGCTTCGCCGATTCTAAAAAGGCTGCTCGGGTCGAGTTTGGCAGCTGAGCTTGCCTAGAAGCGGTGGTCACCTAGCTTTCGATGCAAGGCCCGAGGAGAGATCTGGAAAAGGATGAGATCGCGACGAGAGGGACCAAACAAGAGACGGATTGCCTCTCCGCTTGGGCGACAGCTAAGGAATGAATGAGGAAAGAATCAATAAGAATACGGGTATTCATCGACCAGGGCCCTGTGAAGCTGGAGCATTCGCTGGGTCGAGTGTGTGCTTTGGGAGATTTTTGAAAGGCGATGCGGATATCGTCTGTTCGTGGAGACGCTCAGAATGCGCGCCATTCCGAAAACCGCAGCCCGTGACGATCCTGCACGTGACATGGACCCAGGCTCTTCCGCGTTGCTTGCCCGCGGTTTTTTCGAGTTTAGTTTAGGACTTGACCAACTCAAACGCTTCCCTGCTCAATCCGAAATTCCCCTAGGAAAAGGAGGCATCGTGAACTCCTAGGCTCCTAGCTGGAGTAATTTACATTGGCAAGAGCTTGTGGATAACGACATTCATGGATGTCATTGGCTTCCAATCATGTTCGCGGCCTTTCGGGGGTATCTCTGAGAGCGGCGCAGCTGGCTGGCCGTCAATGTTGCAAGGTATGGAATTTGACAAGTTGAACTCTCCATAGTGCGGCTTGAAGTGATGCTGATTCGTCATTCTGGAACTCCAGGCACACCGTCACGGTGATCAACTCTTCGTGACTTACGCTGGCCTGCCGCGGAATACCCCCGGAGGCATTCAGCGTCTATTTCGTACCAAGGTCACTGTGCGATGCCCCGAATCGCTTGTCACCCATCCCAAAGATATCCCGGAGAAACTATTTCATGCTCAAAGTGCACCGAGTCGTTGGGCAGAAGAGATCGATGGCCTCGAAACACCGCGTACGCGAGGTCAGCATGCGTCAGACCAAAAGCAACCCAATTTGACGATATCGAGGCGACGCTTCAAGAAAGCTTATGGCCAACCCAAACCCACCCCATCACAATATCTTCTCAAAGCTCTCTGTCAGGCTCGCCATCCTCTTGGGACTACTCAGCTTGGCTCCCGGGATAGTAATGCCATTCGACACCTGCGCGCCCTGCAGCCGACCTATGGTCGACCCGCGCGACCCTCCTTTCAAACTACCCTTGCAGAATATATACGATTGGTGGATCCATTGATCTCATCTTCGGCAACAGAAGATGCTTCAGCCCGCTTGGACTCTGCGCTGAGTGAAGTCTTCAGACACAAAAGCCATCGCTATTTAACTACCCGTGGCTACGATGTTGGCGATGTGGTGACCTGGGCTTGGATCCTGAAGAGCAAGGATGTCAACCAGGCTATCCCGCGTCTATTTGCACTTGCAGTCCAGCACCAGTCCAAAGTTGGCACTGGCTCGCCCGCCACTCCTTCATTTCTCCTTTTATTCCTTTTGGAACAGAAATATCTAGAGCCTCGGTCCCTTCGGTTGCTCTTGATTTACTCATTACATTTCTTCAGTGGCCAGCCACTGCCGTCTAACCAAAACACGGAAGAGTTTCCGGACAAATCTTTGGAGTTGCCTTTGGGGCAATTCCGACCACTAGTTGATTATTCTACCGGCATGCGTCTGTTCGCCCGCTTGATCCGCCATGCCCGCACTGTGTGGCCGCAGGCGATGCCCACTATCGCGAGTGCCATTTCGCGGTTCATGGTAGCCATGGATTCATCCGAGGCCAAGGAATCAAAGATTCAGAAGCGGAAGACCGACCGTCTCAAGACCAAATACTTCAACATTTTCCTTCGCCTATTTTCGGTTCCATGCAAAATCCATCCGTTCCAATCCACCTCTCTCCAACAGCAAGCCCAATTCGAACTTCTTAGAGCTATGGCTAGCCACAAGCCGGTGCTTCCTCTCACACGGAAGGGTTATCGAGCCATTGCTGCAATCCAGCTGGCACACAAGAAGACTTCAGAAGAGCGGCAGTCGGCTGAACTGAAGGCTCCTTCTTGGCCGCCTTGGAAAGAGGGGAAGCTGGGGATAGATGCCCTTCGGGGTAATGAAGGCATGTATAGTCGTGCGATGAACGTCTTGTCGCAAATGCGGGAGACGGGCTATTCGAGCAAGCTTTGGGAAGACATGTGTTCAATCATGGCAGGCTGGGACACTGATCGAAGCCCAACAATCCAGACTAGAGCTTTTATGGCTGGGTCAAGGTCTCTGCGTCGTGCATCTCATACCAATCCCGATCACCCTTCAATTTGGGTTGCTCGTATCCGTGCTACAAGGACTGTTCGTGAAGCATGGGCTTGCTTTCTGTCTTACCAGGATCGCGGCCTTCGTCCCAGCGCGGCCATATATACCGAAATGGCTTCAAAGCTAATATATCGCCAACTGGCGGCTAAGAGCCAGTTTGACGAGTCAGGTCACGTTTTGCCTGGCGATGGTCGTGAAGTTTACGCCGAGCCTGCCTCCGCACGGGACATCATATATGTTCACACCGAGCCTCCGGTACTCCAAGATTTCCTGGATCGAATGACTTCCCAAGGACTTCGCTTCCCCGGCCGACTGCTTGCCCTATTGTTTCAAACCAAACCGAGCTTCCACACCGGCCTGCAATATCTAACTGCCAGTGATCTCACCAAAGATCAGATTAGAGTCTTGTGCACTGTACTGAGCCACTCCTCCGACTATGATGCACACCACGCAAACATACTCCAGACGGTTCCAGACGGTGTCTTTGCCTCCTTCATCAAATTCCTCTGTGTATCTTCGAGCTCCGCGTTGCACTTGGGTCCCAGATCGCTGACACTCGACCAATTCCCATACCTTGCAACAGAATGTCGGTCGGGATCACCCGTGACTGTCCTCCCCAACTTCGAAGAGCATCCGCGACTGGGGTGCCACCCTAGGACCTTTTGGCATGCGACCCAGTTAGTCAAGGCACGGCAGCCGTCCTGTCCCGCAGCCTGGACCCATATACTGAGCGCTTTGGGAAATTCAAGCTCCAAATACTCCAAGAGGAACAGAGCTTGGAGACGTATTCTCGCCTGGCACGAATCCCTTCTGGCGCTGAAATGGATGCAACATCACAATGTGGAGACTTGTTTGGAAGGGTTCTATGCTCTGTGCAAGGTTTTCAACGAAGCTGTCCATGCAGGACTCAACCACCCAGATGAAGCCGAAGAGGCGTTTTTGTTGATTCAAAAGGCAACTCACGGCGATGAGACCTGTGAGATACTCGGACATGAGCACTTTGAGGCAATGGTTGAGAATGGACTGCTAGTCTTGAAGTCTCAGTTTGACTCCCTTGTTCTCCCAGGCTCGTCGACATCGAAACTAGCCGAGGAAAGCATTTTCACAGAGACTAGCTCAGTCGATTCACAGCTTCAAGTGCCCACGATTTTGCATGTCCCATCTTACGCGATACTGCATCGTTTCGTCCGGGTCATGGGAGCCGTGGGCGACGACGCCGGAGTGTTACATCTGCTGCAGTGGATGAGCCGATCAGCTGCTTCGTTGAATGCAGCCGCCGAGGAGCGATTAAATGGCGACAAAATGCGGCGGCAGACACTGACGGCGGTTCGGGTTATCTTGGAGAGACAGCAGGCTGACGGGGCTGACAACAGTCAGATCGCTTCAGATCCTGCGAAAGTCCAGGAGGCGTACGATATCATCAGTCAGACCCCGGGCTGGCACTGGCCTAGTGATGAAGAGGTTCAGGATTACTGCCAGTGATTTGAGCCAGTCTCTTTCTGTACAGATACTTGTATTTTTAGTTCTCATGCTTTAAGCTTGAATTGTGATACTCATCTTTGAGGCTTTTGAAGCTTGTTGGTAGCCCCTGACGCTCGTGCGACGGGCAATTCAGAGCCTCTGCAGCCCCAAACACCGCCAGGATGAATATAGCCCTCAAAGTCTCCTCACACATTGTGGAATTTGTACCTATGGAGCTGGCCAACAGTGGTGTTAATCATATCTATAGCATGTGTTTCCTTGCCAGCCCCGCTTAAAGTTGACCAGCTCCGCATGCTTCGGCAAGCGTCGGCGTTCTCAAGAAGCTTTCCCCACACACGAGCTCGGCGCATTCCACACTCTACGACGTTCAGACACTCGAACGTATCTCTTCTCTAAGACTGAGTACTCTTGCAATAGCTCGTGCAGTTCAAACTGGGGATCGAGTCTCTACAATCTATCTTATCGACCCGGGTCATGGCAACAATCACCCTGTCCTCGCGGCTCGTCCGCCTCACCACCCTCGGCCACCTCTCGCGCCCGACCGTCCTGTCTACCCGGGTATTCACCTCACGATATAGCACGAGCGCCGAAGATGAAATCATCAAGGTCCAACAAATTCCTGCCCCGGGCTCTGGGCATGTACGTGTGCTGCTACTTAACCGGCCCAAAGCCCGCAACGCGATCTCGCGACAGCTCCTCGAAACCCTCTCGAAACAGGTGAATTCCATCGCCGCAGAAAACGGTGACGGACCGACCCGGGCGTTGGTAGTAGCCAGCAACGTTGACGCCGCGTTCTGCGCCGGCGCGGATCTCAAGGAGCGTGCGAAAATGACCCATGCGGAGTGAGATGAACCCAACAAACCCCGAACTCACAATCTTTTCTCAGAGGACCCCCCCTCCGCTAACCAGCACATGTACGTCTCTCACAGGGTCGAACAATTCCTCGAAAAGCTCCGCGCCACCTTCAAAGGCCTCGCCGGCCTCCAGATCCCCACCATCTCTGCAATCTCCTCCATGGCTCTGGGCGGCGGCCTCGAGCTCGCGCTGTGCACCCACCTCCGCGTGTTCGGCTCCTCCAGCACCGTCGGTTTGCCCGAAACCCGACTCGCGATCATCCCGGGTGCGGGTGGTACCTACCGTCTCCCCGCGCTGATTGGGCCCACTCGGGCACGCGACCTCATCCTGACAGGGCGTCGGGTTTCTGGACCCGAGTCATACTTCATCGGGCTCTGTGACCGCTTGGTGGAGGTGCAGCCGGAGGAGGCGCAACAAGAGGGAGTGGCGCGTGAGAAAGTTCTCCGGGAGAGTATCAAGTTGGCGCTGGATATTTGTGAAGGCGGGCCGATCGCTCTGAAGCAGGCGCTGCTGGCTGTGCAGGGGTCTGCCTTGGGCGAGGTGGCGGAGAACCAGGCGTATGAGGGGGTAATTGAGACTGAGGACCGATATGAGGCTCTGCGCGCGTTTGCGGAGAAGCGGAAGCCTGCTTTCCGGGGGCGGTAGATTCTTGATGGAAGAAGGCAGAGAAAACCCAATTCAAGACGAAGTTACTATCGGCGAATCGGACTGAATTGTATCTGGCTCTAGCAAATCTAGTGGACACTTGTTCTGCAGAAGACGGGGCGGCTGTGACAGGCATGACGTTGCCGAGGTCGGGTGTATTGTATAGCCACGCTTGTAAGCCTACCAGCCTGCAGTTTCTGCGCCCGAGAGAAACGAAAAGGCAAAGAAAGGAAACGCCTGCCGAATACTAGACACTAGGCAGAAGAGTCCGTTCGAGTTATGAGAACCCTACTATAGATAGAAGCGTTCCTATAGTTGACTTTGGTCTGGGCCATCAGATAACTATACATCAGATATGACAGTAGGGCTACCCAGTCCAAAGCCATCCATGGATCGCAGCGGAAGGGCGTCAAGAAGCAACGCCGAGCGACACCTGAACGCTGGAATAATGGGGGCTTTGTATCATGTATGCAGCCTGCACTTACTTCTTCGCCTGTTAGAGAATGATCCTACCTTCTCCTGGTCTCCGCTCCCGATACTCCATAATCTTGACCAAGCATTTCGAATTCTTTGCTGCCTGTCTGACTGCTATAGGCCAGGTTTTCGTCATCTACTTGGTCTCGTGGCTGTTGCCGGGACATAGACCGAGGGCAGATTGTAATAGGATCTGCTTGTTCAACACCTCTGCTGTCAACAATCATTTTCAATCGTTCCCAGTCTCTCGAATGCGTCCGACGGGTTGATCACTCTGCACCATCTTCTCTACCTCTCACCGTGGTTTTTAGCCCCTCGTATTCGGTGGATACAGTAATCAATACAATAGTAATCCGCCCATTCGAGACCTTGATGAGACATCGCCATTTCCATGGTTTTAGAAGCACTCAATATTGACCCAAGATCTCGACACACAACTTTTCCAGACCGTGAGTCATGAACAGGCGTCCATAATCCATATTCTCCAGAACACACCCACGCACCATCGGGCAAATCTCTCGGCCCTGGGTTCCTGCATACATGGGATAATATGTACCCTTCGTGGCGCAGAGCTACGACCCCGGTCACCCTCTCAGCCCTGACCAGGTGCAGAATGAGATCAGTCCACTTGCATCAAGAGAAAAGGTCCTAAACAGGGCGCACCGGGGGCCGATCGAGGGCATCTGCAGCGGGCCGGGACTCCACTCGAGCCAGGCGCGACTCCGCAAGCGCCAGTCAGACTCGTCAGTGGGCACTGGGCAATTGTCAGGGTTGACGACCCTACTGGGCTCGACTGGGGTGGTGCACCGGAAACACTTACGAGTGTGTACTTACTGCTGTATGCAACTCCCGTAGGGTGTGAGTGTACCATGTCCAATTCAACCCGTGGATTGGCAGTCATCTGGCTGGGTCAGGGGAACACTCGCCCCCCAAACAAACATTGGCAAGCATCACCTGCAGCCACCCACCATCCCGGGCGACTCTTCCCCCCTCCAATCTCTGCCAGTCTGCCTTCCTCCTATAAAACTGCTTGGCCCTGCCTGCAATTTCATTCACCTTCATAGATTTCAGTCTTGCAGAAATGGTTGTTCTTTGATCCAACATCAACAACCATTTCCATCTGATCATGACCCATTATCCCTCCATCAAACAGTTTGGCTTGACGCAGGTCTACACACCTCCGCGCGGAGAAACCCCCACTGTGGATATAGTCTTTGTCCATGGTTTGAACGGCCATCCCCAGAATTCATGGACCAGCAAGACAAATGGCTGTTTCTGGCCGGTTGATCTCCTTCCCGAAGTCCTCGCCCCGTTGCGTCCTCGAATTCTCACTTACGGGTATAATGCGAGTGTGGCTGCCTTTACGGATGGCGCGTCGCGCGACTCCATCGTGAGCCATGCGGAAACACTGGCCTCATCATTGGCTGCAAATCGGAATGTAGGTGATATCGAGCCAGTTATTCACTTCTGTTTGCTCTTCTGGCAGTCTCACATTATTCTCAGTACTAATCAGACCTCTTCTATAGCTACGCAGCTGCCTCGATCGGCCGATCATCTTCGTTTGTCATTCTCTCGGCGGCCTCGTGGTCAAGCGCGCCCTCATCTACTCCCGCAGCCTCTCAAATGAGAAGACCGAACACCTGCGCTCTGTGTATGTCTCCACGTTTGGCATCCTCTTCCTCGGCACGCCACACAATGGATCGGATGTCGCAAAATGGGGCCTTCTGCTGCACAAGATTTGCACATCCGTTCTGCCCAAGAAGGTGATGGAGGGCTCGCCGCAGTTGATCAAGGCCCTCCAGACCAACAACGAGACTCTACAGCACATCAACAGCCTATTCGCGGATATAATGAGCCGGTTCCACATCTATCTCTTCCATGAGACCCGCTCGATGGATGTGAAGGGTACACGGGAGATCATTGTCGACGAGGCATCTGCTGCGCCATACTTCGAAGGTGTCGAGCGAGGCGGGATTGAGGCTGATCACAGTCATATGTGCAAATTTGAAGATGAGAACTCACCAGGCTACGAAGTAGTCGCCGAAGCGATTCTCCGGTATTCCCGCCAGGCACCCTCCGTGATTGCCGATCGCTGGATCGAAGAGCGGAGGACCCGGACGCTGGAAAAGAGGGCCAAAGCACGGGAGATATACGATGGCACGGGCACAGATGAGCCCGTCGGCCAGAGTTTGCCCGACTTGAATACGGCTGCCACTGGTAGGGGAACCCACCTCCTCCCAGCACCAGAAGAGTCAGTCACATTGAGGGACTATGAGATCGAGGAGCCCGCCATTTGATTGTTTTGCGTTTGGCTATTTGAATTTTGCTTCTGGCGATGCTTTATGACTTCACCCAGACGATGGTGGCATGATTGCCATGTTTAACGAGTGCCAACCCTCCCCTCCTTGCTTAGCGTTGAAATTGTTTGACCGTCTATTTATGATCGACTTCTTGTACCTAGCTTGCTGTCCTTGACTTCTATGGTGGCTCCCGTTCTTCTATGTCTTTCAATCTAGCTGATATCGTCCAATCTGGTCCTCCAATACCTATCTTTCCGAGTAAGGCCATCGCTGACCATCGTCCCCTTAGGTCACTCAGTACCAAGACTGCCTCATGGAGCGGCCACCAATGGTCGCAATTCGCCAGTGTCTGAATTGGGCAAAGGCGCTGTAGGGCCGCTCTCTCGCTCGTTGAGTAGTAAGTCTTATCACCTTAACTCTCCCACGGTGTCCGGGAATTTGTATGTTCGATCGTCTTGAATACTGACTCAACCAGGCCTTCCATCTCAAAGAGACCCTGCCCTTTTCGTCGCACCACCTGGGTTCCATCCGAATGCGACGTTTTTTGGAATGAGGAAGGAAATGGAGGAGCTCCATCGACGGCTCTTCAAGGCCAAAGCACGCGCAGAACGGACAATGGCAGTTCTAATCACTGGTGTCCCCGGATCCGGAAAGACGCACCTTGCACGCCAGTATGTCTTTGCGCAACGCGAGTGCTACAGCGGCGGAATATTCTGGGTTGATGCAAAATCTCGCGAGGCGGCATCCAAGTGCTTCTGGGAGATCGCACAAGCCGCCACACTCATGGACCCAAAGGAGGCCCAAGATCCGAAGTACCAAGAGACTGGCACATACGTGGATGCCGTACGCAACTGGCTTCAGTCACGCCACGAGTGGCTGTTGGTCTTTGACGGTATCACGTTTGATCACGACGAAGATATTAATAAGTTTCGACCGTTTTTGCCCTGGAATAAGAGGTGCAGTATTATTTATACGTCTATCGATTCTACTCTGCGGAAGAAGCAGCGCTTGTTTGAGCCATACTGTCTGTCTGTGCCTCGGTTGAAGGTCGAAGATGCCTGCAGTCTTCTCTACAAGGATCTCGGTATCCGAAGACCAACCGCAGAACAAGCTTCCAAGGCCAAGGAGCTGGTTGAATACTATGAATGCCTTCCGCTCGCGATTCATGCCATAGGCCACCGCCTCAATGCTACGGGAAGGCCAATTGAGAGATACCGAGTCAAGCACCAAGTCACTGACAAGAAGCTTGCCGAGCCGTTCTTGTGCATCATGAACGATCTATATCGCCTGAATCAGCGGGAAGCTTTGAATCTGGTCAATCTACTCTCATTCCTCGATCACCATGTTCCCGTTGGATTACTCAACCTGGGAAGATCTGAAATGACCTTGGAAAACGCAGAGATTCTGTCAAGTGCTCAATCAGGCGAGGATCCAGATCTTGACACTACGCTAGGAACATTGATCCACTACGGTCTGGTCGAGCGGACATCGGATGCAGATCTCAGTTTTCAACAGACTCCATCGGCCCAAAATTCGAGTGACGAGATCCAAACTGAGCCTAAACCGACTCCTCAGTTGACTGATTCTTTCACGGAAAGTAGCCAAGATGGCTTTTTCTCGATATATCGGGGCAATTCGGTGGTGGACGTGGTCAAGATTCACAGTGTAGTGCAGGGCTTTTGTCGTGATGAGCTGAAGATCAAGGATGAAGAGTACAAAAATGTCGACAAACAGAGTCCGGGATTCTATGACTCGTGGCTGATTGTTGCCACACGCTTCCTCTGCAGGTCGTACGAAACGGCCAAGGAGAGGATGGCTCACTACCACGAATGCGGACTTGTCCGTGATTACCGCGAATATGAGACTCACGCATCTCGCTTGGCTGAACATTTCCCAAAGAAACCTGCAATTGACAACCACGTCCTTCGCGAAGCACGCGAAAACTTGCGCCAGTTGATGAAAAGTATCAGCAAGGAGATCGATCGTATGTCCCCAAGCTCTTCACAAGAATCGGCTCGTAACCAGAAGTCCGTCTTCGATCGCTCAAGCAGCTCATCTTCATCGTTTCCATCATCTGATGAGGGCGGTCTCTCACGCCAGTCAACCTGGAATTGGACAGAATCAAATTCTCGTGCAGAATCTCCGGAGGAAATGATGGGCCCCCCTCGGTTTAAATTGGAGCTCTTTCCTCCTCATACATTTCAGCACCCTGGTTCGGACGATGGTTACGAGACTGACCGCGAAGCAATGGGACCACCTGAAATCTCTCCAGCACTATCGCAGATGAGCCAAGCAACAGAGAGGCCGAAACAGTCTCCCCCTTCATCGAGTTCCCCTGTTCCTCAAGAAGTCTCGCAAGACTCGCAAGACTGGCAGCTGGTTGAGCGTCACTCGAATATGCGCTCGACAGAGGCAAACCGATCAAGCAAACGGCCCTGGGGGCCTAGGAGATTTCAAAGACCCACAGTTACTCCGTTGGTGGAAGTTTCACCAATTCAAGGACGAGGATCCTCCAGTCGCGTGTCCTCGGATCAGGGTGGTTCATCGATTCTAGCCTCCGTGACTGAAACAGCGTTGGCCGCTGTTCGGAGGATCAGCAATGGTAGTTCTAGCTCGTCATCTTCGAATCCTCCATCCTCCAAGAAGGAGAACATGCCAACATATGCGAGTGTCGCCGCCGGGCGGATACTCGGGGCTAACGGGGCACCTCTGAGACGCGCAGCATCTAGGCCAGTCTCCCGGGGCTCAGATGTTAGCACAGGACTACAGATGAAGCCTTCTGTTGAATCACTCGATATCGATAGCCAAGCGAGCCGTGTTTTTGCATCTCCGCTTGCTCACGAGCTCAAGACACATGACATTATTAGCGAACCGTTGGCTCGATCATCAAACTACAGTGACCCAGGTCGACACTATATCGGGCAGTCGCTCGGCGCCTTGAATCTGCTGCATACTGCACCTACATCACAGATAAATTCTCGCCGTCCTTCTGTACAGGCCGAAATCGAACCTGCTGGTATACGAGACTTGTCTGCAAGCACACCCGCCGTTCTTCCGTATGAGATTTCCATTCGGGACTTATCCGCAAGCACGCCCTCGCTGGCTCTGTATCCTCCGCTTTTGCCTTTCGATGAAGATATTACTATCACCATTCCAAACAGGCGTTCGGTCCCTCAAGGTGCTGCAGGTCTCTCCTTCGCTTCTCCTACGGCCTCTCAGCCTGCGTCAGTCGCTCACCCATCTGCCATTATGCCCGGAGCTCACCCATTGTCTGCGACCACCTCCGATTCAACGGTCGTCCGAAGCACCGAACGACCAGGTTCTGAAGCACTCTCCCGTGGGTCATCCGGTTTCTCACGGCAATCTTGGTCCACAGAGCCCGTTCGCTCTCCACCACGCTTCTCGCCGTCCTCAAGTTTCGCGCAACCCAGTGATATTACGCGCAGTCCAACACCGCTGCAGCTGCAGCAGCACTCGGTTTCAAGCGCCGGTTCTTCGGAACGTGCCCTCTCAAACAGTGTCAGCGCCATCCAATCTGATAACCTCTACCCGGTTCCACCGGCAACCCAGCGACGGCTGGGCTCAGTGGATGAGCGCCTACAGCCTATGGATCTAGCCTCGAATCTGGGGACTGGCACCGTGCAACCTCTGCATTTCGGAGGCCATCGCGTCGATGTTCGTGATCCCAGGCAGAGGTTGAATGAAGTCGGGCGTATTCAAATGCCAAGACATGTTCCGACATATCAACTGTATCATTCTAATCTATCAGGGCCGCTGGTCCAGCGCGACGGGCTTGTCTACACACCAGCACCAGCGCTGGAAATTTATGGAGGGCGTGCCAGGAGCGGGAGTTCCCCATCGAGGCCAGATTATAATGGTCTGGGCGTGCAGTTTAATGATCACGTTTTTGATTGACTTTCTTTTTTGGTTTGATGGTCTGGATTGCATTTATACCTATGCCATAAGAGTGGCGTTCTTTGTTTCTTGATGTCATCTTGCTAATCAGGCTCTGTTGAGAATTGGTTGGAATGCATCCTCTACGTGCTATGGAGGTTTTATGAGATGGTGTTGGGTGGCGCTGTTTCTCAGGTTCATTGTGATAGAGCCTGTTGGGGCGATGTGGTTATCTGCATGGCTGGGTGTTGCTGTCCTTGGGTTGTGCATACGAATACATGGTAGGCGTTTTAAATAACTAGTTTGTTTTCTAATTTTGCATTTGCTCTATTAAGGCTGGGCCTTCCTATTACTACACTTTTGCAGAGTCTTTCTTCCGCCTTGTACAATATACCCCCTTGGCGGAAAAAGCTATGCTTATGCAATGGACAAGGGTTTGAAATGGCTGATTGTGTGTCTTCTATATAGGCTATCCTCATCTCTAGTGCTGATACCGCATTCCTGATATTTCTAGAGGTTTTCCCTCTTCTGGCCGGATTGGTCATAAGAGAGCTTCTTCCAGATAGGTTGTTGTCCTTCCGAGGGTTTTGCCCCAACAATGCCAGATCACTTTACCTCTCCTGCCCAAGTCCCTGCTCCTCAGCCCTGTGCGTAGCTGCTGGTCCTACTGTGGCCGCGTTTCCTCAGACATCGCCCTGGCTGAGCGTTCTCGTCTCTTCCGAGTCCAACAGGGATTTCATCTTGCCAAGGATCATGGCCGCGTAGTCACAGCTGACCGTGCGATGCATAGGTGAGGCACCGTGAGGAGGGTAATCGACGAAGCGCGATACCGACCCGCCCAATTTGACTAGTCCGCCCTTGATCCGTTGCTTGTGCTCTTCGGCGAATGGGAATAAGTCTTTGTCGGCCTTTAATGGGACGGGAGAGGTAGTTGTGGTATAAGCCAGGCCGAGGCCTGCATGGTCTGACTTTGGGCCTATGGCCCAGAAGAGCAGAGTCTTGGCGAGAGAGCGTTGGAAGGAATATATGGATATACGGCTTTGTCATTTTTGTCATTGCTGGTGACGAGGCGACGGAGTCGAGCGCGTTGGTGAAAATCGTCTAGGTATGCCTTGCTTGTGAACACGAGGATTGTTGATAGAGGGTGAGCACTGGGAGTTAGGCAGGTTGTTGAACGACCGAGACTCCAATGGGCCGGAGAAATCGTGTTTTTGGCGGACTAGAGTAGTTCCAGATCGTTGCAGAAGCGAGGATCATGTCGTGCTTGGGATTGATATGAAATCTTGATAATCCACCCGCGGACGTGCCACTGCTCTAATGCTAGCTAGGATCGGAGTTGTTCTAGACAATGTTCGGGAGAGTCTACCGTTACATCGATCCGATTCCCGCTGCAACTTGGAGTCAGCGGAGGTAGTCAAGCATGAGATCAGTAGAGAACAGAAATTTACTCCTCGACAAGATCGGATCGTGTGCCAAACTTTGTAGCAGATTCTCTGCCTCTGCGCCAACTTTGACGTGCAGATCGATGATATGCAGGTATGAACAACCTTAGGCCCATATTGAGCTTGCCGTATATTTAGTAGATCGGACATACGGTGTGCTCAGTTACCCCCTCCGTAAGACATGTCTTACAGGAAACAAGCCACTCATCAAAATGGAGACTTTAGAAGTCCCAGCATCGCACACTCATTCCAACTCGGCTAGCCTGCCCTATTGCGTCTTCAGTGCATCGCACAATGTGAGTGAAGACCCCCGAAAGTACACTCCAGTGAGTTGGATTGTGTGAAAACCCCAGTTGTGCCACGCACAAAGCCTCCGATCAAGAGCAGGTCGTGGAATATAAGACCATTTACAATTATTGATATCTTTACAGCAGTTGAAGCGCTAGGAATGGCTATTGGCGACTTCGTACTCGACCTTTTCGTAATCGGAGGCTCAACTGTGTTCAGCCCAATCCTGGAGGACCTCAATACTGGCGGCACAGGGGATTTCACTTAGAAGATTTACAATTGGGGCTTATGCGGATTCATGTGCTCGGATGTCCATGTTGACAAGGTACGTTGCAGCCACTGTTCTGTCCAAAATCGATGTGCTCTGTACAAATGTCTTAACCATTGTAATTAAGTGTAGCAAACTGGCAGGTGCCTCGACTCTTTCAAATCATTTTGCTATGCCCATCGGTTACAACAGCCGCACATTTTCAGTCGTCGTCGGATCAACACCAATTCGTCGACTGCATGACATAATCTGCGACAGAACAACGAACAAAGTTGCATTCCAGGCTCAGATGGACTACGATATTGAGATTGAAGTCTCTGTACCCCGTAAGTCCGGAGGACTCCGAACGTGAAATAGGTTATATGCTGAAGTTAGCTTTAGGAAACCTGTCCGCAGACAAAGCTACTCTTTTGACATCTCATCAAATATTCGTGAACTTCGCTGGTCACCTGGTCAGATGGTTGCGCATTTGGCGTCGTCTGGTAGCGGCTTGACCTGGCACTATCACTATCTCATCTCCGGTGAGCAGTTCCTATTAAAGATCTTTTGAATCAAGTGCCATTGATCTTAGAGCTATTTTTTCTAGATAGCTAACTGGCTGTTCAAGGGGACCCCCCACTCTTCCCTTGGATCTCTCTTTGAGTTGACAAAGGCCGGCAAAGTCCGGGTAAAAAGACACCTTAGAAGACGGAGGTGAGATATTGATGACGGCTAAGGCCGCTGAAGGCGCCATATACCTGGCAGCATTGTCTATTAAATTAGAGGCAGCTGAGAAATAGCGAAAGTGCCATTAGAGCCCAAGTCTACTCAATGCAAAACACGTAGAGATGAATCATCGAATTTAATTCACTTCATGTTCTACTACAGATTGTACTCACCGGCGGAATCCTCGGCACCGTGTTCGCCCTCTTTGCGATTTCCATTGGCTATTTCACTTAGGGAGTTATGAAACTGCTCTAGCTATGAGACAATCGCAACGACGATAGATCTGTAACGGTATTTTGATGAATGAAAATTAAAGGGGCTGCTGTTAGCCTTCGGATTCAGGTTCCATTCAGCCACCTTACAGTCGGGAGGATAATCCTCCACGGCTTATGGTGATAGGATCGTCCGAGTTACAAGTCTACTGCTCCGTTGAATGCCTAGTATTTGGAATACCTTGCGCCATCTGGCACTTTGTTGTGAATGTTTGTAGACATGTAGGGGAACACCAGAGGCTCCAAATTAGGTAGGCCCCTCTACCTAGTATTTTTCCTCTGCCAGGTGGGGCTTTCATATCTGAGATGCCGCCGCTTTTATGATGGCGCTCGGAGTCAGACTCACTGAGTTAATCTCAGACTCAGACTCAGACTCAGACTTAGAGAGCTGATCAGAGTATTTATGTGACTGCTCAGAGGGCGCTCAGTGAGTGTGAGTCAGCTCACTGATTACTCAGATACCGATCAGAGGCGTCTATTGAGCACCCAGTCCGCCCGCCCCCAGGCCAACTCCGAAGCACAGCGCCCCACAATATTGTTTATTTCGTAATCACTTTTGTGTAGTTAACTAACTAGTTAGCCCTCTTTTTCCGGCATGAAGCCATTTCTTGAGTCATTACATTCTTTCAAGGAAAAGAATCATACCGCAAAAAAGGCAGGCGCCGGAGAAAAGCCGTTCTTTAGTCTCTGGTGTTAAAGAATACCGGTGATCTATGCCTAAATATTAAAGTACAAAATGGAGGTTCTACCCCTTCACTCTAGACCTTCCATATAGTTAGTTATCCTTCGCTTTTTACTTCAATCCCTATCTTTTTTCTCTAATTTAGTCCCGAAATTCTCCGCAGCTTTCCTAAGGCATAGAGAGAGATCTCTTTCTTGCTACGAAAGATAAGGTCGCTAAAGAAAACCGCCGAAAGCGATTACAAAGGAATAGCTATGTATTCGGTGCCTATACGTAAGTAGATTCAGTCCGCAACAAAGACAAAAGGATACTCAAGAGCAAGAGAAGATACAACAAAGCTATCACCGATTAGATAGAGTATATTACCTTATGTCCTTACAATAGCAGATAAGAAATAGGTTACTAACGTTATTTAAGCTTTACTGAAGAGAATAGGATTAAGGGCTATTACTATTAATCGCGGAACAGGTAGGCCGAGACTCTATCGGAATTCATACAGTAGTACCCTTTTACTGTCTAATATTATCTATCCACTGCTCTTGCTCGATGAAGATCTCTAGATTAATTTAAGGCGAATTATGAGTATGATTGATCAATAATCCTACCGATCAAACCCGGGCCTACCCGGGTTGTCCCTTGGGTGACTATCCCGCAAAGGGTAGCCACTGCGCCCCAGGCATCTTCTCGAGGTCCACCAGGTCAAGCAAGCATCTCCAGTACACTGTATAAACTGAAATATGAATTTGCTCTCGCACTAGTCTACTGTGGAAGTGAGAGCGCGCAAACGGAATTTAGTTACCCCTGTTCATGTCTTCCAATTACGACGTGACAGGCCACGACTTCCCATGGCTAACCAGTATTTCGATTCGGAGTAACAAATGCGTCGACCCGCTAACTTTGAATGCACTTACTTTATTCTAATCTCAAATTCGGTCATCCTAACTATTATGTATAAAAGGAAGGCAGGTTGGTCGTAAGGAAAAGAGAACCGCACACTCCCGCGATACATTTGATTTATTCTCATCAATCCGAAGGCATATCAGAGCAACATGTCGAATGCCCGCAAGCTCGTCTTGATCACTGGTGGAACTGGTTTCATCGGAAACCACACAGTTTCACAGTTCCTCTTGAACGGGTATCGAGTTCGAGCGACAGCACGAAACCAGGATAGCTGCGACCGGCTCCTCTCTATCCATTGGAGACACCGGGATTCGCTGGAAACGCTGATCGTCGCTGATATTACAAGACCCGGGGCCTTTGATGCGGCCGTCAAAGATGTTGATGGAATTGTGCATATGGCCTCTCCATTCACCTACAAGATCACCGACAATGAGAAAGATTTGATCGTACCAGCCATCAACGGTACAAAGGGGATCTTGCAAAGTACGGTTTCCTTTGCGCCGAAGGTCAAGCGAGTTGTTTTGACTTCTTCTTTTGCTTCAATTGCCGACTTTTCGAAGGGTCTACGACCGGGACACGTATATGAGGAATCGCAGTGGAGTCCTCTGACCTACCAGGCGACGAAAGATGATAAGAGAGGCCTTGCCTATGCGTAAGTAGAAAGTCCCTGTTTTCAAAATTACTGCCGATTTGCTAACAAATTGAACAGAGGCAGCAAAAAGCTCGCAGAAGAAACAGCTTGGCAGTTCATAGAAACTTCTCATGGCGTGAATTTCTCTCTCGCAACCATTAATCCGACCATGGTATACGGCCCAGCATTCCCTGGATCAGCAGGCCTCAAGCATCTAGGTCAATCTATGTCAGAGATATATGCGCTCATGGATGCATCTCTGAATGAAGTTCCACCCACCATGTTGCCTGCCTTTGTGGATGTTAGGGATGTTGCGAGAGCCCACCTTCTGGCATTCGAGACAGACAAGCCACAGAGATTCCTTATTTCAGGAGGGGACTTTGACAAGCAGAAGGTCTGTGATCTGCTCCGAGATCAGATACCCGAACTAAAGAGTCGGGTGCCTGTCGGAAACCCAGGGAAGCCAAGCGTAGGTGAACACTACAAGGTCGACTGTTCCCGAGCTAAGAGCGTCCTTGGCATTGAGTTCCGGCCCTTTAACGAGACCTTCTTGGATATGGGTCACGCTTTTTTGGAGATGGAGAATGCCGAAAAAGAGTCCTCTCTTTGAACAAGGTTGTCTGAAAGGGCACCAGAAACCGTGGTTTTTTTCGATCCCTGGCTCTGTTATTGTCAAATGTCCCCTTTGATTTAGATTGAACATTTTGTTTTTACCTCGAATCGACACTTCTATTTTGGCTCTTACATCGTTCGGATGCTTAAAATTTCGCACATTCCTCCTTTGAGATAAGACCAATTTGACATTTTATCTGCCTACCCAACAAATACAAAATGTGACTCTAAGCCGGGCTTGAAAGGTACCCACAAGTATACCAAGGAGCAAAGGACATACTAACAGAGTTTTAATTTATCTAGTGGTGAAGATAAATAAGACAAACACTGGAGTACTAGAGCCAGAATATAGAGTAACATGGGCCCATCTATATTGGATCCCCAGTTGAAGTCTCCACACTCAAATACGCCCCTTTGAGAAGGAAGATACCCACTGTTTGACCGTCATAAGCTGGTCTGCAATCACGGGCCAAATCAGATTGACTGCTGCATTTTCCAACTCGACCGAAAATGCCGCAGTTGCATCGGTACTGATTCAAAAGTTAGCAACCTCGTCACAAGATCCCCAGCCTTTAATATCGGAAGTAGATTGATACTCACATCAAAGTGACATGGAAGCCACTATTCGAACAGAAGCAATTCTTAGTCAAGTATCCAGTCAAAAAGTCGGGTAGGTGAAGAATACTCACATTTCACGAGCAGCACGCGCAGTAGACTCTACACATGTGTTGGTGGTTAAGCCTGCCAACACAATGTGAGTAATGTCATGCTGCCGGAGTTGATACTCCAGGTCGGTGTTCGCAAAGGAACTGGTGTTATATGAATTAGTATCGTTCTCTAAATAAGAGAACGACCCGAATAGGATTAGTCTTCCAATACTCACCTGCTGTTCCAGTGTCGAGAGACAACTACATCACCATTGCTCGGCTGGGGTTCCAGTTCTTTCAGAATCTGGCCGCCAAATTCTGGGGAAAAGGCCGCATTCTGTTTAATTCGAATCTGTGACGCATTCATGTGGTTCCAGCCTGAGTAAGTTCCATCCTTGGTGATCTGATGCAGACCATAGAAGATAGGAATGTGGGCTTCTCTGGCGCCGGCAACCAGCTCCTTCATATGTTTGAGAGAGTTGGACGACTCCAAACTAGCCTTGACGAGGGGATACAACTTTCCATCGGGGTGGAGAAAGTCATTGAGCGGATCAATAAGAACGACGGCAGTACGAGGGTTCATGGTTGCAAACGATTAAAAAGATTATTTGATGCTAGGCAATTTAAACCACTGTACCTGGTCTGCACTTTTATATCCTATCCCTCAATGGCTGATTTATAAGACCGTCGGTATTTGGTATTTGATCATTGAGGGTTGAAGGGAATTATTATTCAACAAAAAGACTTCCCAGATTACGTACGAGTTGTGTTGTGTGGAGGAAACGCCACAGAAATATCGATCTTTGGGGCGCTGTGACTTCCATTCTGGGACTAGTGCGGCGAATGGGCGGAATCCTCGGGGAGCCGTGTACGGCGCAGCTCAAACAATCAGTGTACTTGGATTGCTTCTTGAGATTTTCTCCAAACACATATTTGGCAGTCACTGAGCGCGTTCTTGAAACGGAGTAGCCCACATGGGAGACTCTAAGGTTATCTGCTAGTCGCCAGGTCGCGCCATGCCGCTTTACCCGGGAGCTTCTCAAGGATGTGATGAATGCCGCCGACGCCGCAAGAAGGTATGGATATTGTTCCGTTGTTCGAGTGATACTCTTGGGCTCTGTCTTAATACTGAAAAAAAATAAGTGTGATCTTAACAAACCTGAATGTCTTCGGTGTTGCAAGGCTGGCATCAAGTGTAGCGGCCCAAAAGATTCACGGACATTCATCAATCGGAACGCTGCAAATCTGACCCAACAAAGTGATAAAAAAGCGCTACTCTACGCACTACAAAATAGAAGAAAGTCAAAGTCAACCGCCGTCGACTTTGAGAGCTCAAGTAGCTCAGATGATTCTCCATCTCGAAGAACTACACTAGTTGCCACTAAGCCATGTCCACCCTCTGATCTAATTTCCACTGATTTTCCGGGGCGTTCGACGTTCTTAGCATTGATTAAAGACTTTAAACCTGCCCCCATGGGGGGTATCTTCAGCGGTGACAGAATATTGCGAGACGACGCCATTTATTCGAGCGCAGCTTTGTGCATTCGGGCTTTACTGCCGCTCACATCTTTGCGGATTGACTCGCTCGATTTACCTATCTTCAGTCTCCTCACGACTTATATGGGGAACCTGAAAAATGACATAAAGCTAGCACAACTTGCACAGTCATCGTACACGTCCGCTTTGAACAAGTCGCGTCCATATATCCAGCAGGCCATAGAGAATGGCCAACGCGGTGCTCACCCAAAGGCCAATCTTGAATTGATCTTGCTACTAGCTATAGCTTTTCTGGCATTTGAGGTGAGAAATTGGTCCACAAATGAAAAAGAATTTTCACTTCTTTTCCTGACCGCTGTTTCCAGTTCGTGAACGAAAATGAATATTCAGAAGCAGCCCTTTCGGTCCACATCGGTGGTGTGTTAAGCATCTTAGAGCTCTATGGGCCGCGCAATTTCTCTTCACCACAGATGCGACAAGCTTTTAGTGGATTCAGGGGGATCTTTGTACGCCTTCAGTATTCACTGCTCTTGCTTTCACTGACGATCCTACAGCTTTCTGTTAGACTTAGCAAACATACCCCAACATTCCTAGCAGAGTCAGATTGGATACACCTCCCATTTCTGAATATTTCGAAGACCAGAAAGGAGCTTCTTCACGATATTGCGTTGCAGATGCCATGGCTCTTTTACCAAACAGGTCGATGGTTTGATGAGCTTGATAATTCTGCTCCCAACGATTCCAACCGCCGAGAAATCTCAGGCTCTCCGAAGCAAAATCTAGAAACCGCTCTCTCGCTTTTAAATGATTATTGGGCGGTCCTTGATCAATTGGAAGAGTGGGAAAGCAACTGGAAAGCTTCCGAACGAGGCCCCCTATATTGGCATTCTGATATCCCAATGCCCAGCAAGTTGATCGACGTCGACTCAGTTTGCATACCTTCATTTCCAACTGAAGCCTACCAAATTCGCTTTGCAAATACCCAAAAGGCAGGACTTGCTGTTACCTTCTGGCACTTTCGTCTGGAACTTCTCATGGGAATGATCAAACTCCAGCGAAGCTTATTTGGCACACAGGTTGAATCTTTGGAAAAGAACCTGGCCATGGCGGAAGAAACAGCTTGTTTGATTCTGCAAACGGCACCATACCTTACATGTTGTTTTGAGGGTTCAGTGGCCTCAAAGGCACCTCTTCGAACTATAACGAGATACCTTGAGCTGAGAGCTTTGGAGCTAGACTTCGATTCACCCTCAGCTAGCATTTGAGCGTGAAACGGATATCTCATTCTCAGTCTCTATGAAAATGAACTGTGGATCACGAGATATGCTCTCCATGACAACACAACGGCGTAAGGAGGATAAG
>JAXQJV010000248.1:0-25743 GCA_037042255.1 Penicillium sp. PG106-07D | reverse complement strand
CGTGGTGAGCTGTTTGCTGTCGCGTCTAACAACACACCTTTTGATTGCAGCACAAAAGCCCGAGACTATTCCGATGGTGGTCCTCGTCAGCCCTCGGTTACGCACTGAAAGGAAAGGTGGAATAAGCAATTGCGACGGGCCCGGCGTCTCGAAATCCCAGAGCTCTCCCGGAGGTTGTGCGAAGAAGATTGGGGGGAGAGTTGGGCGAACGGTCGCACTCACCGAGTGTCAACGTTCAGCCTCACCAGCTGTCACCATTCGCAACCATGTTAGTTAAGCTTTGAAATAGAGCCTTATCGGCAATCAACAAGAATGTGTAAGTTTATCAGGGCCCAACTGACAGGCGAACGATCGGAGGAATGGGGGGTATGCTTGGAATGCTACTGCCACGCCGGCGGCTGGTGGGCCAGCAGTCGCAGATGGGAGAGGGAAGGGTTATAAAGATGCAAATTCACGTGGCACAAGCAGTCACAATTTGAACCCGATGAAATGACGCGTCGGTCAAGCAGGAGAATTGTGAGAAAGGAAAGGAGAAGTGAAGATACCTGCACTGCAGTGTTCTAGAGTCCCCTCTCTTCTCTCCTCCCGTGGGTCGGAGAGACAGAGACAGTCGCACGTTGGGAGAACAAACGCGGGAAAAGCAATGTCTCAGACGCGACGAATATCCCGAATCAATTCCAGCAGGTTCAATTGCGGATGCTCAACATGGTCGAAGCCCAAGGGACGGAGGGGTGCGGCGCGGCGACAGGGGGCGCGAGGGGAGCAGCCGGTCGGAGATTGGGAAGGAAAAAGGGGGTTGGTGGATATGAGGGGGGGAAAACGGGAACGAGGAAGGGACACAAGAAACGAAAAGGAAACTGCAAAAGAAAAAAAAGAGGCCAAAGGAAAGGGCCGAGAAGGTGCGTCGAACGGATGGGAAGAAGGAGGAGGGAGGACGAGAGTGAGAGAGACGTCCAGCCAGCACCGTCACCAGCAAGCAGCGGCAGCAACAACTGGAGCAGTAAGCGCAAGTCTGAGGAGGTCGCAACCAGCAGGAGTCAAAGTGGTTCGAGGGTAGTTTCTTAGTCTTAGTGTCTGGTTAGCGCCAGGCTCGGGCTGGTTTTTGGCTGGTTGAGCAGCCTGGAGCGGGTTTAGCGGGCGGCCGGAGTGGAGTCTGGGGGAACAGCAGCGGGTCTTCTGTTACTCTCTACAAGCCGCTTGGGACCGATGACGCCGATTATTGCAGAATGAGAATGAGACTCTAGGGAGATTATCATCAATTACAATAATCGAAGAGGGCAAAACTGAGATTGAAGAATTGCTGAGCCTCAATGGTCCTCTCAAATGTCAGTAGGATCCAAGCTGATGATGCTCGTAGCTTCAGATCATCACGGCCAGCCGAGGATAGCCATTGGACTGGACAACGACGAGCATCGTGACGCGGCACTATCGCACAATTATCGGATGATATGTCAGTATCAAAACGACGAGCAAGATTATTGATGACAATTATGATCCTTCCACCAATTGCTCACTGCCTCAGTGCCTCGTCTATCGCGGCCAGGAACGTCCCTTGCCTCGCCTGTGATAGAACGAAACGGGCGCGAGGCCCGAGGGCTGAACCTCGCATGTGGCCAGTCTCCGCATTGACAAAAACAAATAAAAAGATAAGCGTAGAGAAGAGATGAACTGGAAGCCAGAAACCAAAAAGATGGATAAAAAACAAAGAAACGGGAGAGCTGGCAGCCCTTTGAACTCTGGAACTGTGATGTCCTCCTATACCCGGATCGCAGATGCATTGAACTCAATGCTCTGAGCCTCTGAGGGACTTGGAAGTCTCCCTGGCCACGCATGAACTAATTGAAGCTTCCTTTCAAATATGAACGGAAGCTGGCATCGCTCAACCAGACAACCCCCGCTAATTACACGCATAAGTAATGTTTATTCTTAGTTGCGGGAAAAAGGAACAACAACAAAAGAAAAAGGGCCCGTCTCGAAAAAAAAGGGGGCCCGCCAACCGGACCGGGTGTTTCGAATTTCGCGCGGAGTGGGTTCGTCGCCAGGGACGATCGTCATGATTTAACCACGTCCAAACGGAAGGATCGATCGGGATCTTTGAACGTTTTACGGAGTAGTGACGGAGCATCGACATTCAGCTCCAGCCTCCAGGAGCTAGCGGCAGCCAGATGACTAGATTCAACGAGATTCAGTATATTTAGTGTGTCCGTTATGAAGCGAGATTGGACAAATTAATCAAGCATCGCATATTGGTACCTGCCTAGCTGTTCTGGCTCCATACCTTCGCCCAGATGCTCACTTAGAGTGGCATTTCTAGACTAGGGAGCTCGAACCTGCAGTCGTGAATTCCTTGGAAGCTTCCAGTATGACGAGCGACGTGAATTCTGCCCTTCACCACCCAAGGCATCGGATTGAGCTGATCGATGTCTTTTTCTATCCCGTGTCGTGTAGACGTGTATTCCGTACAACTGTAGCTTCTAGGTCACCTCGCCGTCCTGCGACCCCCACGAAGTATGAAATACCACACTCCCCGACCACAAACCAGATCATTAGGCAATTGTTGGATAATCGACTGGAATCCGTACTCGAATGATGATTTCAAGTTACTTCTCCCCCTTAAAGAACCCCTTTTCTTTCCTTTCGCACTCGATCTCTGGTGCTGGGCGGACACCACCCACGGTTAAGGCGCCCGTCCCAAGGAAGCGCACTGGATCGAGTAGATCGTGACTGTTTCCGACTGCAACGTGAAATTCCCAAGCTCCCCACTGGACGGATTTTCTCCTTCTCCACATTCTCACATCGAAACTCCATACACCATTACCCTGATATCATAATCCTGAAATGTAGAATCGACCTCTATCGGACAGGAAAAAGGAGACAGCCTTCGGACTCAGTGCTTCACAGTCACACCCACCTCCGTACCTGGGGTCGTGGTCTTACCCGCTCCACAAATCTCCACTCCAACGGGCATTGCGGCCTCTACTTACCCGACTTTCCACGTCGGGATTGCAATCGGCGGGTCATCGATGAGTTGTGGTCAGATTCAGTGGTGAAACAGCAACCGGTGTTGATGCAGGCCAACAGCTGTCGCCATGACCAGGCTCATCCCGCCAATTGCATCCTTGCGCCTCGATCACGGCAAAATCAACACTTGAGTACCCTTCACACCATTAGCGACATTCACCTCAACGTCCGCTCAAGTCGGTGTGGAGTGAGCCGCCGTCCAGATAAGCACCCATTGGCCCAGCGCAGGCTGGCCAACTGTCAAGCGGGTGATGCGTTGGCAAGTCCATCACCATGAGAGCCGTTCGGCCAATCGACGGCCATTGACTCCCTCCAGCGGTAACGAGGGTCAATGTTTATGTGTCGCCCGCCAATAGTACTCGATGTCTGCGATGACAATAGGACGCCCGGGGTCGAAGCGCGAAGGGGGCGACAGTAAACTTGTATCAAGTTGCGATGAATGAATGGTGTGAGAGTCGTCGAAGTCGGGTATACAGTAAACGCCACACCGACACACTGTTCTAAGCAGGAGAGATGGATATCACCAACTGTCCCACCTGGCCGAAACCTAGATTCTGTCTGGGCCAATCGCTCCCAGGAAAAGGCCCGAAAGCAGGCTGCGAAAAAGTTGCTGCATAAAATGTGAAGTGTGGCTTGAAACTTTGTTAGCATTGATGTGCCGATCAATCGAGTTAACCGATCTACACTACATACAATGACCGCAGTACAGAGGACCAGGAACCTCTACAGGTCTCCAGCCCCAGAACAGGATGGGTCGAGTCCCATACCGAAATTGCGAACTTCTCAAACAACGCTGTTTGCGATAATCTACAAAGGGATCCACCTGTCTATTGCCGTGGCAGATACACAATGATTGAAGAGATGAGATACGGTACGCGAACGCAATGAAGATCAAGCTAAATTGACAAACCGCCAGATGTTCTCCTAGAAGCTACATTGATCGCTTTCCTTCAGCCTATCATTCCAATTGACTAACTTTCCTTCCTACCCCTTCGTACCTGTCCCTGACTTAGGAGTACCGCCCAGCGACACCGTCCCTGATGCACCGTAAGCTGGCGGCGGCGTGGGACCCGGCGAGGGACGTCGCACAACTGGATCTCGGGCCCCTAGCCCAGAACCAGAAGGCCCTGCCTCAGCATTGGTAGAGGTGCCTGGGGGTATCTGGCCGCCATCGCCAGCTCCAACAACGACCTGCTTTCCATCGCGCATGCGGCCCACCACCATACCCTTGGCCACGGACTTGAGCAGCGCGCGACGACTAACACCTGTGGCGTCGATATATACGAGGCCGACGTTCTTGATGCCGCCAGTCAGGTTGGTCGCGACGGAGCCAGCCTCGGTGCCGTAGCGATGTTGGATCATCGTGCTGGCGGCCGCCGTGCCGGTCATTAGCACGGTCCGCGCACTTTCCTGAATGCCGTCCGCCAACGTCGAGAACGCGATCATTGACTTGTTCAGCACACCTGGCTTGTAGTCTGGCGGTGGTTGGTGCCTCTTGCCTTCACGGGGCTTGGCGTCCTTGCGTGCTAGCGAGGCGCCAATGTTCTGCGCCACTCGCTCGACTTGACCCAGGGTGCGGGAAGATAGGTCTGCTGCGCTGTTGGAGAAGGTACCGACCTTGCGGATGCGGGCGTGTGTGGCATCGGAGAAAGTCACGGGTTTTGGGTTGGGCTTGGTCTTCTTCATGAAGTTCTCGGCGCCGCTGGTGATGGCATTGGAGAGGTATGAGGAAGTGGTAACGATCAGTCGAGATGCGGTAGCCGAGGTTTGGACGATGGTTGAATTCTGGTATGCGGGATGCCGCGACATTTCCAGATACTCCTCCGATACATTGGTCACGCTGACCCTGTTGCCCTCGCCTTCGGCAGGGAGTTCAATTCCCACAGGGCCTATCGAAAAGTTAGCTCCTGAAACAGAATTACACATCGCGATTCGGAAAAGAAAGCACTCACGCTTGGAGCCAGGTTTCACGTCAGGGTCCTCTACCACATTGTACCCTTCACCCAATTCACCAACCACACTTCCATCCTCCTCGTCCACCAGCACGATTTTACCATGCAATTTGTCGCCCTTATTGTCTCCAGTCCCAATATAACCCTCGCCAGGTGCATAGTCTGCTGGATTGTAGGCAGCAAAGCCATCCGGTTTGCCGCTTACCGCAGGAGCGCCATCGAGGAACGCAGTGCATTGTGCTAGGATTGTCTCGAAGGTATCGACGTCGTCTTGTGTGACATTATTTGGACCAGTACCAATGCTTGGGAACTGAATGCGGATAAAGGCGCCTGCATCGGGAGCCAGATCCCATCGGGGGATCAAGTAGCTATCGGGCGGTTGGTGGAAGATCTGCGTGGTAGCTGGCAATGCGAGATCCAACTCTGGGGGAAGATAGAGATGCAGGTAGAAGTCTTCCTCGGGAGTCTGCGTGCCCGCACCGCCGGCATATGGAGGAGTTGGGGCCGATGTAGCAGTAGGGACCATCAGGAGGGAGAGAGTCTGAGGCCCCGAAGGCGTCAACTCGTGTTCCTCGCCATCCTGGATATGAAATGCGCGGATGTTCTTCACGCTGTAGAGCAGCCTGGGATCGTGTATAGCGCCGGTCATTATGTGGGAAGGAACGATAGTAAACAAGGAAATTGAGGCTGTCCGCAACTTAAACCGGGGTTGATAACCGCAGATAAGCCGATGACGTCGGTCTGTTGTGAGACTGTGGGACCGTGTCGTTGAGACAGAACAAGAGTAAGAAATGACAGTCTTTTAGACAACACAAAGATCAATGAAAGAAGAAAGAAATGATCACAGGCGGCAGCCAAGGAGGGGCTCTCTTATGAGTCCACTAGGCTGGGCGCTTAGATAACAGTAGCCAGTAAGTTAGCGTGCCCCTCGTCATTCTCCAATGCTCCAAAGGATGAGAGTGCTGCGCCACACTTCTCCAGACTGCACCGCCACATTGCCACGCTTCTGCACTTTGCCGTCTGTGCTCAACGAAGGGTCGCGTTGCCCCCGATTGGATCTGGCGATAGACTTTGAAAGCTTCAACGGCTTCTGGCGTTGAGGTTTCCTTGGTTTTGTTGTTTTGTGGCGACTCTTAACCAGTGATTTTTCAGTATCCCGAGGCTCTCAATGGTCGAATTCCAGATTCTGTCGGACTTGCACCTGGAGAATCCGTCTGCCTACGACGTCTTCAGGATTAGCCCACACGCGCCATACTTAGCGCTTCTGGGTGACATAAGTGTAGTGGAGGATGCAGGCTTTTTCACCTTTATCGAGACTCAACTCGCTTAATTTGAAGTGGTATTTCTCCTCCTAGGCAACCATGACCTTGGCAATCAACATGGCCGAAGGCAAAAGGAAAATTATCCGATTTCTCTGGCTCGGTCAAGGAACGACGTCCATCGGGAGATGCCACAGAGAAGCCTCTGGGCTAATTTGTCTTTCTGGACCAAAGGCGATATGACCTATCCCCAGATGTCACAATTTTAGGATGCACTCTGTGGTCCAATATCTCCGACGAGCACAAAGAGCGTATCAGTTTCGGGATCAACGACTTCTACTATATCTCCGAATGGGATGTTGAAGAGCATATTCGCCGCAATCGAGCAGACTTGGAATGGCTCAATGGCCAGGTTACGCAGATTGCAGAGTCTGAACCAGAACGGAAAACCGTCATTTTGACACACTACAGCCCTGTCACCACCGATGCACGCGCGGTCAATCCAAAGCATAGCAATAGCCCTCTCTCGTCGGGATTCGCAACTGATCTTTCTCGACAAGAATGGAACAATCCTCAAGTGCGCCTCTGGGCATTGGGGCATACCCATTACAACACTGACTCTAGCGAAAACACCACTGGGAAGCGAGTCATCAGCAATCACCGGGATACTACTTTTCTCAAGCCCCGAGTTTCAATTTAGCAAAATTTGTTCGTATTTGGTGGGAATTACGCCGCAAGCTTTGTGTCTTGGTTATAATATCCCTAGCCCTGGTGTCAATCACCAGAGAACCTGCCTGTTATCCTCCACTTATCTCTCTCATTTCTATCAATTTCCCTTGTTTAGGCCTACGCACTTTGCCATTTGCCTCGCCATGAATTAGATATTCAAAAGCTCTTTCGCAACGATCTTGCTTTCACTTTATCCATACTTCTATCGAATCCATCCCTGAGCTTTCATACTCACTAGGTCGTGCTCGCTCTCATCTCCTCTGCCACCTCCTATCCCTTTTGAGTGCAGAACCTGAGCACCTTCATCGTCATCCTTCGCGGAATCTCAATTCTTTTGGCTTCAATTATCTTTTCGTCCGCTCTCTCCCACAGAGGCAGTAAGTGTCTTTTTGATATGCGTGTCTACTGGTTCCCCTTCCCATCACTCCCCTCATATTTCCCTATTTCTCCTACAAGACTTGTCGGCATCGATCGTTCAACTTTTCTCCCCCATCTCCAGCTGACTCAACTGCTTCAGTCCTAGCCATCCCCCGCCAACATGCCCACAGCAAGCAGGATCACCAAGAGCGCGCGGGGCCCAAAGCCCAAACTCAAGCTTAGATTCAAACCCCGCATGGAGGAATTTCTCCAAGAAGACATGGATTCTTCTGCGGAGCCGTCTCAAATGTCCTCTTCTGCGATAGAAGGCGATCTGGACAAAAACCTCGCATTTCACAAAATGCTGGAAGAATTGCCCCGAGCTGATGCACACTACCGCCACATCAAGGATAACTCGACTTCGAGGGCTATTCTCGGCCTCAAACTTGGCTTTCCCGAACGTAACGCCCTGCGCTGCCTGCTCAAGCTCCCAAAGGAGGAATTGCTAGTCATCGGCCAGGCTCTCGGAGAGCCCTCCAAGCACGCAGCAATCCGTGGCTCCCTTGACTACGAGCAAACCTGCGACAGACTCGGATCAGGATTCAACAGGCTCAGTGTCAACGAGCAGAGGAAGATCAGACAGTATTTGAGTCCGTCCTTGGTTCAATGCCTCAAAAAGTCTCAATCCCATCATAGCTCCTATCTGGAGGTCAAAGGCCAAGCAAGGTCGTCAGGTTGGCTCTGCGAAGGTGTTGGCTCACACAAGAATGCTGTGATCGAAAATCCCTCTGTTTGGTATCCCTCTGTTACGTCGCATTCAGTGGATGACAACCAGCTATTCGTTCCTCGAGACTGACCCAGCGGTCGGCCTCTGTGAAGCTGTCCTCGTCTCTGCTTCAATTTCCACCATTGTCCATCTTCTGACGTAACAGTGCAAACGGGACGGCCTTTAACAGGATACATGATCGCTTCACCAGCGAGTACATTCCAGACTGCAAGCTTCCACTCTTAATTGCTTTATACCAGACTATGCTCTTCGGCATCTTGCTGAACAAAGGCGTCCAATATTGCCATACAAAGCCCGCTCTTGTGTGCATGGATTTTGATACTGCAAGTGACCCCTGGTCTGTTACGATACCCCGGCTGTTCGGTATTGCATTATTTCTCCAACATCAGGGTTGAAATTCAGGGAAAATTGCAAAATCTCATGCTTTCAGTGTTCTTCTCAATTAGCATTTTCACAATAGCCACCGGCACTTGTATCATTATATCACGCAGAGCTATGGAGGAGAATCTCTATTTCTGGAGGTTAATCCTGAATTTTATTCTAGGATACTCTTCATGTCGTATTAATAAGTTAGGGTAACAGGGTTTCTTGAGAAGGATTTTGGATCTGAATACCAAACTACTGGTCCGATCACACCTTGTTCCGATTTCGATGGAACTCTTACTACCTAGACTGTTTGAGTGGATCTTCATCATGCTGGTGAATAGCGTTAAGGGGTATAGGTTCGGGGTTCACGGGCTTTGCCCACCAGAACCAATCTTCTGGGCAGCAAACAACCCTAGCTAGTGCAACATATACAGTGGCTATAAGTATATTGGTGCCCGGCCTTTAATGACCTCTTCCATGTCACGAGAATAGGTATATAGAAAGAATTTCTAACTCACTGGATTCATTAGTCAAAATGGTGTAGAGGATACATCATCGGCAATTGCCTTGTTAACTAGCTCGTACATAAGTTCGGCATGGTGAATCGAGATGGTATTGAGCGACGAAGCAGAGGCAGCAAGCTCAGGAGATGTGCACGGAAGCGAGTGGTCGTAAGAAAGTGGCTGCCGTGAATTGGGCGAGAAGTTGGAGTTACCAATAAAGTAGATGCAGAAAAGAAGTCTCGAAATATGATTCATCGAGCCAATTGAAGGCTACATTGGGCTCGCAATAAGAAGCCCGCGGAATTTATAGGCCACTCATTGGCGATTTTCTGTAGCCTGCTTGATCTAGCAATGGAAAGCTTTCCGAAGTAATAAGAGTACAATAGCAAACTAAGACCTGGTTCCCCACTTAGGTAGCTTTACAATCGGATCAATTGGCGCCCGGATATTGCCCGGAATTGGTATTCGCCTTCAATTTGCATCTTGTAAAGTGTCAGAGGATTCCTGAAAAAGCCACCCAAGTACCTAGATCACCAGACAGCCAATGCGAGCTTATGCAATACTAACAGAAAGCAGCCAGTGTACATTAGATCAATTATACTTCATGAAGTTTTTGTCAAGTCAAACGACGTCTTTATGAAAATCAACCAAGACCCTCGGGTTCGTACTGGTTTTCATGGAAGAGGTAGAGTCCAGCGCATCAGGCACTTTGATAATTATGATGGAGGCAATTCAAATGAGTTATTCCAAACCCAATATTCTTGGTGTAAATTCTCCTTAAGTCCGATAGATCAAATCGTATCACCCTTGTTGAAAGCTCCGATGCTAATCAGCCACTCTCAAAATTTTCGATTGCCTGGGGGCAATCCGGATCAAAAGCAAGGGAATGAAGAAGATTGACGTGATTACTTCTGAGCCGAAGATTGACTTGATGTGAATGATATCGCGTGTTAAGACTTAATGAACGTTCCCAGGAATTGACTACAGAGGGTATCCAGGTGGTTATGACGCTAATTGAACAGGAAAAAAGTGTATGAAAAGCTTCATAAGCAGGGAACTCGCTACGTGACGCGGTGATAGGCTGAAGCTGGCCTAAGTAAAGGACACAGGTTATTTTTTAGAGGCACCTGGCTTGTCAGAGAATGCCTAAACACCATATAACTAGTTAATTGAGACTGCTCAGTTAGTAAGCGTGTAGCGTCACGGATAGGTTATCTGAGATACCTCCTAGAACTTCATATCTTGGTGTTTTGGACCCCCTTTTTCACCCATTTTATACCGTTCATACAAGTTCACGGGCAAGCCTTTGTGTAGCTGTACTTCCAATCCAGTCTCTACTGTGTCCCCCAGCCGGATGTCCGAAAATGATATGTATTGAACAGCCTTCTAAACTATTTTGAGTTATATTTTAAGGCGATACTTTCGGCGTAATACCTATAGTTACCTTGAGAAGGAGAGAACCATGAGCACACTTTAGTCGATGCCTCCATATCTTGGTAGCCTAACTATTGAGGCAACATTTCATGTACTTGCAAACAGTACAAACCAGCGGAACGCCACCCGCTATGAACATTTTTTGGATAGAAAGATCAGAGTCCTCCGCATTTACTTTTTCGTGACAGCAAGGGAGGCTTTCGGATCGACATAGGCTCTGCGTTCTTAATCAATTTTGAAGAAAGCAATTGTCTGTCCATCATGTCTAGTATGGACGCGACAGTTCCTCAGTCTGCGACAGCGGAGCCCGTTCAAGGCTCGTCGGAGGCGGAGGTCGCTAAGCGCGACGCGGCCAACGGGAGCCCTGCTGCCGAGGAGCCTCCCTCTAAGAAGGCTCGCTTCAATGAGAATGAGGAGCCTGAAGATGAACGCGCATCTTTGCGTAATCGGGGCATTGCGCCCATCAAGGCGGAGTAGGCCATTGTTGCTTGTCTATGACTCGGAATACAGAATAACTGACAATTTACAAAATCCAGATATCTGATCAAATCCGCACCGAAAACCGTCCGCGATACCGCCGTTACCGATGATGCTGCTGAAGCTGCTTCTCACGCCGAACGCGATGACGAGAAGAAGAAAGGAAAGAAGAAGCCCAAGGGCCAGAACACCAACAGAAGCTTCGGTAGCTCTAAGGACGAGAAGGGCTTGTGCGTCTCGAGAATGTTGAGCCCAGAGTTCTCGCCCGAGGAGTGCCAATTCGGCGAGAAGTGCCGATTTGAACACGATCTGCGACGTTACTTGAAGGAGCACAAGCGGGAGGATCTCACTACATTCGATGGAATCTGTCCCGTGTACGAGACACGGGGTACCTGTTACGCTGGGTGGCGTTGCCGCCTGGTGGGATCTCATTCGATGGAGAGGGAAACTGCAGACGGGAGAAAGGAGCTTGTTCTGCTGGAAGATGAAGATCGCAAAGCGAAAGCAAAGCCCCTCGTACCTTTTGCTACTCGCGAAGGACTTGTCAACATAATTTCCTACGAAGACAAAGTCGCATTGGCACGAAAGCGAGAACATACTCCTCGCGCCAATCAATATAACGATTGGCTCAACAAGGTGTCGCAGGAGCTGGAGAAGAACTTGCATGGGCGCTTCCAAAACGGAGAGGCTCTCGAAAGTGGAGAGACTCCTCAAAGTAATGGAGATGCCCAGAAGGCCAAGGAGGAACTGGAGGAGAACCGAGCTCAATACACGGAGCCTCCCTTTTTGCCTTCCGAGAAGAGGCGCATCTACTTTGGACCGGAGACACCAGCACTGGCACCTTTGACGACACAGGGTAATCTCCCATTTCGCAGACTCTGTGGAGACTTGGGGGCTCAGTTCACCTATTCTGAAATGGCCCTGAGTATGCCACTGATCCAAGGCAACAAGTCTGAATGGACTTTGATCAAGGGTCACGAGTCTGAAATGCTCCCGCCAACCATTACCCCTGGACCGAATGTGGTGCAAGGGTATGATAATTCTAAGGATTTCAGATACGGTGCCCAGATCACCGCCAACAAGCCTTTCCAGGCACTCAAGGCTACAGAGGTGCTTTCTAGATACACCCCCAATCTCCGTGTCATTGACTTGAATTGTGGCTGCCCCATTGAGCTTGTCTACCGCGACGGAGCTGGCTCCGCGCTTCTGGACCACCCTTCAAAACTGGAGAAGATCATTCGTGGCATGAATGCAGTGTCTCAAGAGATTCCGATCACCGTGAAGATTCGCATGGGAACCCGGGACAACCAACCCAATGCGTTGAAGATCGTTGAACGCCTGGTCCTGGGTGGATACGAATCCAGCGTTTTGGGTGTTGGGCCCCCTGGCGCCGCAGCTATCACCCTCCATGGACGAAGCCGACAGCAAAGGTACACCAAGCAAGCAGATTGGAGCTACATTGCGGACACCGCTGCTCTTATCAAGCGTCTGAATGAGAAGTCCGACTATCTCACCGACACCATTCGCGAGGCTGATCCCCGCGACTTGCCGAACGGCGGCCGGACTTACTTCCTTGGCAATGGCGATTGTTTCTCTCACGTTGACTACGATGACCACATTCAGAACGCTGGTGTTGATGCTGTCATGGTAGCGCGTGGTGCTTTGATCAAGCCTTGGATTTTCGAGGAGATCCAGACGGGCCAGTATCTGGACAAGTCTGCATCCGAGCGTCTTGCCTACATCGAGAAGTTCGCCAAGTACGGCCTCGAGGCCTGGGGCTCCGATGAATTTGGTATCGGCACAACCCGACGATTCTTGCTGGAGTGGTTGAGCTTTGCTTATCGCTACGTTCCTCTCGGTCTTCTCGAGTATCTTCCCCCGCACATCAACGACAGACCTCCTGCCTGGCGTGGCCGAAATGACTTGGAGACCCTCATGGGCAGCGGCAACTACAAGGACTGGATCAAGATCACGTAAGTTTGTCTATATATGTCCCTCAAGCAAGCACAAAGCTTGTTAACTAACGCCCGATTTCAGTGAGATGTTCCTCGGCCCTGCACACAAGGACTTCAAGTTCGAGCCCAAGCACAAATCCAACTCCTACGAGGCAGAGGGCTAATTTTTCTTGTCTTGCTGAGTGATAAGTACGAACATACCTAGAATAGAATTGTATATAGCGTTGAAAATGAACATGAACGTGCAAATTTGCAAGTGTCCGGATCTGGTCATCAGAGGCAGCTCCACATAGTAACGGTTGGAGCTGCCCGCACAGTCACGTGCTGGTTGAGACGATGACGTCTACCCACCGAGGCTTCCAAGAAAACTCCCCATAAAAGGACCACCTCTAATCTGCACCTCCACGGCCTGATCTTCCAATTCCCCCTGCTGCCTGATCTGACCACGTTTACCCCTTGGGCTTCGTACTTCTTGACCCCAATCTCTCCACCACTTCAATAAATCTATCCGGCAGGTGTTTGTTTACACTTTAGCCAGCTTGCACCAAAGCTCTTGTATCAACCCCCCCTCCCTTTGACAGGCTCGAATCTCTGATCCCGCAACTCGAGCTACTCGAGCAACTTTCGACAAAATGACTCTCTACTACAGCCTTGTATGTTCAACTCGTGATCGCTCGAGTTCCCTTCGCTGCTGTTGCTCTCCGGCCGATTCAACTGCGGGCGGCTGCAGCCTAGCTGGCTTAAACGGACAGCTCGCCAAACAGCCACTCCATTCCGCTCGAGGCTACCAATCAACCAGATGCGAAAACTAACAACTATGCCCGGATAGGTCTTCCTTCTCTTGGTGTTCGAGATGGCAGTCTTCCTGGCCCTCATCGTCCCCCTGCCGTTCACTATCAAGAGGAAGCTTTTCGCCTTCATCTCCGAGAGTCCAATCATAGCAAAACTACAATACGGCTTGAAGGTATGGCAGACGCGAGGCCTGAGGCTCTGGGTTCTCCTTGTCTAACCGAAACCTTAGATTACATTTATCTTCATCCTTATCCTGTTCATTGACAGCGTGAACCGTGTGTTCCGTGTCCAGCAGGAGCTGGCTGCCTTCTCCAAGGATGGCTCCGCAGTCAGGTAAGCTCTTATTAGACCCCTCGCCTTCCAGTGACCAAAACTGACCGGTGCCTTGTAATAGCGCCGCCCACCTTGGCACCGACCGCATGGAGGTGCAGGCCCGCAAGTTCTACTCGCAGCGTAACATGTACCTGTGCGGCTTCACTCTCTTCCTCTCCCTGATCCTCAACCGCACCTACATGATGATCCTGGAGGTTCTCCGTCTTGAGGACCGTGTCAAGCTGCTCGAGGGAGACAAGCGAGCCGGCGGCAAGGACTCTGCCCGTCTCGCCGAGGCTGGCTCCGTTGGAGAGATTGGCTCTCTGAAGAAGCAGCTGGCGGAGAAGGACCGCGACATTGAGACCCTGAAGAAGCAATGCGAGGGCCTGACCCGCGAGTACCACAAGCTTGGTGATGAGGTGTCCTCCGGCAAGAGTGAGAAGGGTGCCAAGAAGGACCTGTAAAGTGTCCGGTTGATCACCTGGCTTTGGATGCTAATACCGGCTGCTTCATGCGGACCGACTTGGTCTCCTTGGTCTTCAAACTTCAGCATTTGAAGTCGCCTCCGTCCTTGCCATATGTCTGTCGATTGGTCGTCGCCTGACTGGATCTGTTTTCCTCGATCTGGCGTCGCACACGAGATGCTTTCCACTGATGCACCATAAATATCCCTTTTGAACTCGTTTGACGAGCTTCCGCTAGGTTAAAGACCCCACCTGCAAAGATTACCCCCAGGAAAGCGTGTTCTGGTATCGTTATTCCGAGTATTGAGAGAGTATGGCAATCACTGGAGTTACTATTCACAGTGCTTCCAAAAGAAGCACCCGTCCTGTTGGTCTATGCCCGATGTCTCCATCTCGAGAACACGGTTTATTTTCCATTATGAAGATAGTACTTTATTCTCGGGTCATAAATTCATCTATTTGAAATTCATAAAATCTTCGTAAAAGTACAGTTCGTGTCTGACTATCATGCCAATGTCGGAAAGTACACAAAATCCGACATCTAAATGAGGAACGTCCAGAAGCTGGGGTAAACCAGCTCCTCCTCGAATATGCGACGCACCTGCGCGAGGACAAAGCGCTCGACCTTGCCCACATTCTTGAGTACCTGTTTGCCGTCTTCCTTGCGGCCTATCTCACTATCTACGCGAATCTCCTGTAGCAACCCACCCTGCCGCTTCTGATCCCCACCAGACCGCGGTCGACCATCCTCACCAGGTTGTTGGCCACTCAGATGCTGCCCTTCAGAGCCGAGCAGCGCATCCGCATCCTCCGGAGACAAGAAGCAGAAGTGAATGCGCTTACGAATATATGCAACTACCGCTACCCCGTCGAAGGTGATACCGGTGACATTGAGTTTCAAGGGCAGTCCGACGAAGCTCGGCATTGGGTAATCAAGCAAGATCTCAGCTGTCAAGGAAAGCCGCACATCGCCGGCGTATTTGGCGTGGCAGAGGATCTGGAAATCTTCCGGGCGGCGCTCGCGCATGCGAGGCGGGATTGGAGCGGAGGGGTCGACTTCGGCATCATCTGCGGAGGGTTGGGGTATGTCGGCCGAACCTGCGCTGTTGTGATTTGATCCACTACTGCCAGTCTGGCCGGCCGAGGGACGCGAGGGTATCGTGTTCGCGGTGGACGGTCGTGACGCCGAGTTTGTGGTGTCGATGTCTGCGTCTGTTCGATGCTGGAGGGCACTGGGGCGGGAGGGACGACGTGGTCTACCTCCATGCCCTATGCCCGAGTCCGACCAGTTGCTGGCGAACGGGTTTCCGCCCGCTACAGCTGCGAGGGGGGTCTGCGTTCCCGAGAGGCCGCCCAACGACATCAAATGGTATCCGAGAGTCGACGTGCCTCCGGGGATGCCCGGTGTACCGGCACGAGGCAGAAAGTGCGTGTTGATATGGTCTCCTAGGGGTAGTGGCGATCGCAACGCAGAGGGCTGGAACGCCTCGCCGGGATATGGGTGGTGATGGTGGTGTAGGATATGCGGGACATCGTCGTCGTATGCCGAGTCTGAGGACCATTGTTCGGCCATGAGCTCCTCTGACGTTGCGGAAGTGTCATCATCATCTTCCTCGTAGAAGTCGGAGAACGGTTCGCAGAAATCCTTGATCTCGAGGTCTGGACCGATGGTCCCGAATTCAAAGGCATGGCACTGGACGGAGCGGATGAAGCGCGGTAGGGGGACCTGCTGGAACTTGTCGTGGACAAAGGAGCGGATGCGCTCTGCTAGAGCTTCTCCGTCCGGACCGGAGGTGGCCCTTGCCCAGTCGACGTCGATGGACATTACATGTGCGTCGCAGATGGACCAAAATTGTTCTGATATCTCAATGATGCAGCGGGGAAGCTCTTGGAATGCGCCTGTTATCTAACGTTCGTCACGTGATAGGCGATATCTAAAGATCGACGGAACATGGGAAGCTCCCTTTTCCAACAGCCAGCCTGGCATCCACGCAATTTGCCAACCCCGAGCTGTGAAGGGAACCAGTCGCAGAAATTCCGGAGATTAACGAGTATGACTTTGGTAGTGGAACAGTTCTTACTTTAGGTATGAATCTGTGGAGCGCTTTTCCCCCCGAATCCTTCTTAAGTCCTGGAGGCGCTACACCCTGGCCAACGAAGCCAAGAATGTGATGAACCTGCATACGCGCATAAGCCATTCACGAGCCAGGATTCTCGACATAGTACCGCAAACCTCTAGTGTATACGTAACTGGGTCACCGTTCTATTACCGGCGTGTGTCGGCTCTTGTCGTTCACTTTTTAGATTGCACATACATGGTAGCTCACTCAGGGCACTTATAGCTTGATGCGTGATTGCGTTCAGATCCTTGCTTAATAAAGCAATTGAGAAAGACCTTGTTGTAAATAGTTGAGTCATGGCCTTCCCATAGGATTGCTTATCACGCACTTCGAATCACCTGATTCGAGCACCATGTAAGGTCTATGCGATGCACATGAGGTCTATCTGCGGCTCTCGGCCTATCACCTAGTACCGGCCGCGGTTATTGCTACAGATCTATTCGTTTACTTTATACTTGTATGGGTCTAGCATTACTGTCAGTATCATCGATGAACAAGATTCTTGATCTTCACTCTGCCTAGTACTAGGGTGTTCATAGCCTCTGTGCAAAGGTTCTAGAAGATATTTCGAGTGATGTATCAACCCAGAGTGGTATTGGATTATTCCAAATCGAGGGGAGAGTTGGGCGGGAAAATCTAAGGGATAACTAGTGTGGGCTACAGACAATTCTGTACTACTGTATTGAATTGAGAGAGCGAATCGGACACGCCGAAGGCAGAGATCCGAGTGTCTGGCGTCGAGGAATTAAGAGATGTGGCTTGTCGGATAGGCGAGGCGCTGCCCTAATTACCCTAATTACACTCAAGTCACCGAGGTGGAAAGGATGAGAAATAAAGAATACGAATAATTAGGCTCCCAGCTCGGAACAATGGGTAGCTAATTCGACACAATATATGCCTCTCAAACCAAACATTGGTTGACGAGGTACATGAAAAAAACACGAACTCATCCTTCTAGCGTGCAGGGTAGCCGGTTTTCGCTAACAGACCGATCCTGGCATTGGAGGGCAATTCGAGATTTCGAAGAAGGAGCATCATGGCCAGGTTTCTAATGAACGGTTGTCTGTTAGTAAATCATAGAGGCCGTGCGTGTTAGTATATATGTTGAGGAATACTGACTTTGCACGAAGCCATCTAACCTCCGTGTGCCGGGCATTTGTAACCGTCTCGACGGCGAAAGTATTCTTTGACACCAGGGCAAGCTGGAGTCCCGACCTTGGCACAATGAACAACGTCGCCCTCTCGTTGGCAGCATCCGCAGTCGTATAAGAAAATGTAAACCGAACACATCTTGAAGATATAGAAAGTGTGCTATTTAGAGGAAGCAAGACTGTAGAAGGGGTTTCAAGGTGAAGATTGTTACTTGTGAGCTTGATAGTTCATGAGGATGAGATAGCAAAACAGCGAGGGATCAAGGTCACTTTATACCGTCTCGAGCAGACATCTTGATATATTGACTGTGCTGGGACGTGACAAATTACATGCCCGTCGTCCAAGTCTGTGATATTGTGCGCATCCACTGCCGCTGTGGGGGATAACTGATGCGCCATATGCATCTAATGACTTAGTAGTCACTCCCGAGATGAGCAAGGCATTTAGACGCAGAGAGAGGGTGGACACAAGGCGTACACGGTCTGCAGAGGATAGAGAGGGCAACATTGCGAACCAACAAATTGAAATGTTGGCGTTTAAGTGGATCATCTGGGAGGCCCCCTCTGGGTACAGCGGACTGCGCCTGGTGATCTAGGTTCTGTGCACACCGGCACTCGTAGCGGGCAGAGATGTGTTCGTCGAACCGTCGATCAGGGCAGACCACCCCCCCATTTCCATTAGAGTTTCCGCGCTACTGCTGATCTCAACTCGACAATATCTCGTCGAAGGCCATTCGTTGTAGACTGGCTCTTCATCGACGGACAGACGCGGCAAATCATGGCCCGCAAGAAAACCAACACTTGAAAGCATTTTTGTCAAGGCAGAACGTTCAGAGTCAAATGAGTCCAGAGAAGGGCGCATGCCAGGCCGCTGTTCTGGCATCGGGAAAGCTCCACCTGCCACAGTCGTATAGTGGATAAGCCCCCGGTTTCGGGGGGCCAGCACCAGGACTGTTAGAAGGGGTGAGGCGTGCGACGCCTCTCGAATTAAGACAGCGCACGGCCGGCCCTTTTTGAGAAGTTTCTGACTGTTCACGAGTCAGAAAATCCAAAAAGCAGGGATTTCATACGGATGGCGTTTATCAGTGTGTGTGACGCCTGGTACGTGTGGTACGATGCTCGTGAACTATAGGATCAACATCACGGCCCGAACGGGAGCTAGCAGTTCATCCAAGCTGGAGGTCAGTGTCTCGCAAATTCCAACATGACCCCAGACATATCACAGTTCAAACAGATGGCCCCCAATGGTTAATCTCAAATCCAGCCCCAAGGTGCTCTGCGCAGACGACCAAGAACCCGCCAGAACGGATCAGTTGGTGATAGCAGCGGGCAGGCTGCATTAAAATGAGACTTGAAGGCCATGATGTAGTACGGAGGAGCAGGCCATGGAGAATGTCCTCGGATATTGAGAGAATATCTCCGATTGCAAACAGGATAGCTTCATTGACAGGGCTGTTGGCCGGTGGTGATCAGGATGTGTCACCTTAGGTTGTGAATCTGCATCGGCCGCACTGGGATATTTCAACGAGGGATCAATGTCTGCCAATGAAAATTTTCTAGCGCCAATGTGACTGGTAGACATTGACTGTGCTCCTCGTGGGCACAGCCGGGCACCTCCACCTAAATATTAGTGACTGAGGCTCATCACTCAGCGGCTGTGCTCTGGGAAATCGACTCCGGGCGAGTGAATCGCCGAGGGTGTGTGGGCGGCAACGCACAGCGACTAAGCACAGCGCATATTGGTTGGTATTCACTCCCCACTCTGTTTGGCGCCGTTGGCCTCAATTGATTTCCAATGAGGTTCCCCTAAGGTGACGAAGGAGTATAAACGGGGAAGTTGCGTAGGAGCTTTACATTGGAAAAAAGCCTCCAGCGCAGAAGGACTACACCACGTGACTGTTTGTCGATTGGCACCACGGTGGTGTTGTTACAACCTCACAGGCTCACGCTGGATCATTTAGCCCTTTGCATATCTGAGCCAACCATGAGCCTCGATCTCCTTCTCACTCAACCGAGTATCCTGGTGTTTCTGTGATTGCTACTTCAGAATCTAGATCGCACATGTCGACCGCTTTCCCCCCACAAAGTCCAAACCAACCAACCGAGTCGGTCGGGCACTATCGGTTAAAAGAGATCTCATCCATAACCTTCCTCCTGAGAGCACGAGTGCCATCAGTGCCCATGATGTCATTTGCTGTTGCTTCGTCTCGAAACAGAAATGAAGTGCGCCACGACGGGAATCGCTGTGAAAACAAACCGGAGCGGCTAACTCTTGCGACCAGAAATCCTCGCGGACACAGTCGGGATGATCGGAGCATGTCGACAGCGTCTACACACGAGATCTGGTTGTGCGAGGGCCGCTCCGCACTTGAAACCAGGCGGCTGCATGGGCATTGGGTGTAATAACCAACCAGCCTGTGAAATAGCAGTGCTCTCGCACGCTTGGATGGGGAACGTTTAACTTGTTATGGGTTCATTTCCTTTTCCTGGGCTATCTTGGACTCAGGGCCCCTCATCCTGGCCGTGGATCTTCCGAGGTTGATTTTCTTTGGGCTTGCGGCTTGCAACGGACCCCGCCAAAACGGAAAAGGGAAAGATCACACTAACTACTGTCTGAAGTTCTGAACCATTCTAACTTGCCAGGTGCTTAAACGGATTACGCAATTGGCAAGTCTTTCCACTGCCTTAATGATACTTACAAAAAGCAAGAGTTGGATGGCTGTATGCCAAGAGAGACGCATAGCTGCCATGGCCCGCTGGGAATGACTGAAGGAGTTGTCGGCAGGCCAGACCGACGCTGGTGTGACCCCAGAATACCAAACCACCACAGCCAAGAAAGGTGAAGTCGAAGAGTTGGAAAGCAAAGAGCGAAGATCACGATAGCGATTCCAATAGTGACGTCTTGGCCGCTGGGAAGGCGCAGTGCCTATCCCCCCCCTTTTTCGGGCCAAGACATGTGAAGTGTTTGGGAAGTACCGATTTGGGCAATCGTGTCGATGATTGGGGCAGATTATCCAGTCCTCCCCAGTTCTGTCCACTTTCCCAGTCCTGTGCTATGCAAATTTATCAGCGTTATCCTCGGGAGGCTTGTTTGGCTGACTGCGTGACCTTCCGGTATCCACTAACTTTTCGGCTGAGATGCACGATGTGCTGGATCGACGGGCTTGTCTTTGATACCGGAATGCCCCTCACCTTCCAAGGTCCCTGGCTCCCTCTTGGCTCCGTTGCAACTCGTGGGGTATAAAGCCTGGCCGATTTCACCCGTTGCAAGTTGCAACTTGCCATTATCCAACCTCTGTCTCACTCTTTATCGACTCAAAAGTGCTTTTCCTCGTTCAAATCTCCTGCCCCGCGCTCAGCCATCTATAACCGCTCTGACACACCCACCTCGCACGCCATCCACACACTAATCTTCCACGCAAAACATCGCCTAAGCGAAGTAAAACTCATTTTCCAAAATGTTCAAGATTCCCCCTCCTCGTCAGTTTCTCGTCCTCTCGGCCCCTAGCTCGGCCCCATTCGACCCGAGTCACAAGTTCCTGGTCTTGTCTCCCACTGAGTCTGGCCCTGACTCTCGCCTCTATGATGAGCAGGCCGTGACCGAGTCTGCCACGGTCGAGCATGAGCAGGAGTTGCACCGCTCCAACAGCTCTTCCTCCACCTCTTCGGAGGACTCCCAGGTTGATGATGATGATGCTGCCATCCTGCCAAGTGGCTTCCTCTTCCTCGGCCACACCAAGGGCCGCCGTGCCTCTCAGTGATGGAACCGACTCATTTGATCTTCACTCTCTTTTCATTTGATTCGTTCACATTTTCATGACAATTGTTTATCAACGTGATACCAGCGACCGACGCATTTTGGATTTACAATCATCTCGGTTTTTTGATTGTGGATTTGGCTCAACCCAAGAGACATCAACAATGTGCCTCTGCGTATTGAACCCATCCCCTTCTGGACAAACCAACAGGAAGGAAAAGCACAACATGGGTGTTTGAGGCGCTATCTGACAAGGGCTTTCTTGTTTTTTGGATTCATTTCTTTTATCTCTTATGGACTCCTTGCCAAAGGCCCAGCGGCCTAGTTTGCAATGCAGTCAACAGACTGCAATATACATTATTCTTTCCATCATTGAGTCTTCCCCTATCATAAATTCTAGATGTATGGGAAACCATATCTCCCTTGCACAGTCCCACAGGTCTTATCTTTACCCAGAAAGCAATAAGCCCTCGGGATGCGAGGGAGGTGTCCTCCTGAATGCCTGCCAAGTGCGCTAAGGGCGATTGCTGATCCGCCAAGCCTTGTGCGATCTGATAGACCCGTCTTGGCCGTGAGGCTAGGTATCCCTGCGCCTCGCGGATCATCTTCATCATGTCGCACAAGCTGCCTGCTGTGCAAAGTGGTCATCACCAACTCTTTCGATTGAAAAGAACTTGTCAATACTACTACCAAGAGTGGTGGTTACGAATGTCGCTGTTTGTGGTGTGGAAGAGGTCTATGTCTACCCCTCCAGTTTTTTTGCTTTTTTTCGTTGAATCCTTCTCCCGTTGGCAACTTCGCGTAACCTCACGTTTCTCTTTCTATTCGTGGGATTGGACAGCAGTCCAATTTGATCGGGGCTGCTTACGATCTTGGGGCTAAATCTGCGTTGGTCGCCCCGGTGAGTTGGCGGTGGAGTTTGAACTTTGGAGGACGGAGTCTCCCCTCATCCGTCCATTCCACCCAGATCCCATCCCGCATTCCCGGTGAAGATCTGCCATGATCGAGATCTCCGGCTGAATAGATGAATGAATTTTTGTTTCGATTAAGCTTGTTGTGACATTCTCCGGTAGAGTTTTGTAGGCCTGTGGTCTTGCGGAAGCGTTTTTCCCACCCGTTGGCTGTTGGAGGATTCGGTGAAGGATCCAAACTGATCTATGAAGAGGCAAACGTCACCTGAACTCGGCACTGAGATACACATCGTGGATAGATCTATTTAGCCGAAGTCAGATCCTACCCTTATTTGGCTTTACCCGTGCTCATGTTTTATGGCCGCTTACTGGACTCCATCCCTAGGTGTATAAGTAGGTATTTGAGGAAGCCAATGTGATCCCTGCAATTATGACACATTTGAGCACTTGCATCTAGTGCATCTCTATCTAGAAAGCGATTTGGACTCGACGGGAGCCGCCCCCTATCTCCTCGAGGCTGAACAGCACTGTGAATTTCTAGTGGGAATTCAACGACCTGAATGGATTACCCGGTCCAAAGAAACGTCTCTCGAAGACTTTGCGCTAACCATGTCTTAAGATTATCAAGGCCTCTTGTCAGTGACTGATTCCCAGATAGTGAATTGAGAGATCGCAATCTTCCTTAAGGAGGTCTTGGAGTAATGCTGAGAGGGGAAGTGTTCGAACGGTCATTACATCAACAACATTCATTTGAGAAGGAGAATTCATGGAATTCGGATGAGGAGAGCCATGTGTCCGAAAACCCATAAGGTAGCAGGTAGCCAATTGTTGTCGATGTCCTCTCATACATGTATAGACATGCAACTATATCAGTGAATGCGTGGCATCTCTGCCCCTGGCACCTACCCATGAGGTGAACCTCTTTACAGCTCCGCAGGATTTCGCCAATTGTCATCATTGCGTTGGATGCATTCTGTTATGACACTTATCAGATTGACGTGAAGGGCAATTGTCTGAGCAAATACATAGGCAGGTATGGAGTAAAAATAGTGATGGAGCCACCTCAAAGTGTGTGTTTTGCTATAACTATCCATTATATCATTGTGTCACCAGCAAAGGTTTCAAGCCTATCTGACAGCTTGTCTACACCGTGACCCGGCTAAAATGTCCTGTTTATCGTTTCTCGGTACAAAAGGTTGAAGAAACTCAAGGCCTCAATTCATAGGTGGAAGACACGGATGAAGATGAACAATCCGACGGTGATTTGGAACTGGAAGTACTTACCGAAATGCACTCAATGATCTCTGATCATTACTGCGAAGCTCTCGAGTCGCTTATATGGATCTCAAAATCTAGACCTAGCAGTCGCCAAGATACGCGTCGAACCAGACTGAGTCACGTTGCTAAAGTTTCCCACGCAAGTCGACGATATATCTGACTCGAGCTATGTCTGTCACGAGACCAACTTGGTTGTGCTTTGTTTTTACCAGAGATTGAACCTAGTAAAAAGCTTCGTACTCCGCATTCCCCGCATGTACACGAAGGCCCATGTGGGGGCGCTTTTCCAAATATACTCGGGCAACCCCGGAGATGAGACCAAGTGGCTTGAGGCTAAAACTGGTCAGGTGAGAAGAATAATGTCAAAGAATTGACACAGGGATGTCGAGTCCGGAAAGGCGCATCGTGCATCTGAGCTACAGTAGCCGCGCAGAACCACCATAGCGGACTGCATACGATGATCGTGATGTACGCATACGCAATCTTCTATATTAAGAGTGGCGGAATCGAAAGTACATCATCAAAATTGCCAATCGATTCTCGACACCAAAGCCATTATTCACCGCCAATGGTGAAACTGTGCAATCGCGGCTTCAAATTGGTTATTCACAGCCCCGAGTACTCCGCACGGGTAAATCTCCAAGCTAGCGGTCAGCGCGCTACCGCTATTTACTGTTGTGTTGGGCCTGGTCATGTGCCCTACCAAGCTAGGTAGATGACACGCTAGCGGTTTCCCGGGGTGTAGCCGCCGTGACCTTATGAGACAGTCTATGACACTAGTGTCTATCACATGGGAAGCTTTAATGCTAAAGGGTATATTCTCCGTGTTATCGGGATCCGTCCACGAAGCGGGAGCCACACCTCTGGAGAAGTTAAGCAGAGACCTAGTATGTAATGGAAGGGCAAGTTGACCGAAGCGAGAGTCCCTGTATACCAGGCAGATCTAGATACTTGACTATCGATAATGTACGGAGCAGTATATGCTGTATCGGTGATTGATCTACGAAAGCAGTCCCACTGCGGTGGGATGGAATGGAGGGGTAGATACTAGATAGTGTGGTATGTAAACGAAATTCATATGTAGAGATCTGGCAGTACAGTATCAGGGGCAAATACTCCGTATGTACGAAGAGATGGCCCCATTAATAATGAGATGACAATGAGTATGAAATTAAGGAGGTGTTTTAATTCTGAAGATCTGGCTGTTGGCTGTAACCGAAGTATCCGTTATTGTCCATTGAACAGTGCCAGTGACTTCTTCTCGTTATTGTTACAGTCAAAGCCAAGCGCTGAAACACCAACATGCCAAGTCGAGCGAAACTTGATCTAAATTCCGTGGGAAGCACGCGCGGCGAAAAGCCTTCGGGGCCAAGATCGAAGATGCAGTTATGCTGGTAGCAATATTAAGTCATTTGTTTGAATTTAGGTGCAGAAGGTTCGAGGCTTCTCGAACACGGAGAAAGCGGGTGTCGCATTTATTGTCTTGGTCGCGGGCTGCATGTTCGGAGGACTATTTGGGCGCGGTATTCCGTATTCTGTACGGAGTACTTCTCTGTACTTGGTAAATACAGAGACAAGACGAGACAGATGGCCTGGAGAGTTCAAATTAGAGCCCAGCGGGGCGGTACAGTCGCGTTCCTCTCATAGGGCATGTAGACTCAAGGCAACGCTAATTGATCGAAGGTGGCCCGAACGCTTCTGCCGCGTTTCTAGCGCCAAAGCCAAGACCCCGTTGGTCTCCAACTTTTGACTGAAACTTTGGGTTGGAGTGTGGAAGCTTGAAAGACCATGTTTGAGACTATTGTTAATGCTTGCCGATCAATAGCGCCCGATGTATGAAAGCGACGATGGACCTGGCTCTTACATTTCGATAGCCCTACAAGAAACACATTGTTGCCCCTTAGCCAGGCCTTACCTGGAATAAAAAGGGGCAGGTGACTAACGCAGCTTCAGTGGCCAAATAGCTGTGCACTGTACTTACTATTGGAGACCAGCGGAGAAGACCGAGGAGTCCAATAGAGTCCGTTGTTTGCCAGAGGCCGCGGCTGGGCGGAAATCGCCACCACCAGGTGATCTTACCCCTTGCAGATGGATCCCAGATCTACTAGGCTACCAAGG
>JAXQJV010000247.1:0-25819 GCA_037042255.1 Penicillium sp. PG106-07D | reverse complement strand
TACCTACATTACCCAAAATACGCCGAGGCCGAGCGTTGTACACGTATATATCAACATTATCACACCTTAAAATATATATCGACTTAGTGAAGATACTTAATACGATGTATCAAACACTAGGAATATCCTAAAAATATCCTCTTCGTCTTGGGGGTTGAAATATGAAGCTGTGAAAAATCGCCTTTAGTATGGTGTTTGGGGTTATCGACTTGACCGTGTTATCGGGTTGACCGTGAATTATGTTACGTTAGTTAGGTTAGTAATCGCCCGCCAAGATTAGTCATGTACTAGAGCCCAGCAAATTGCCAGCTGGGGCATGTAGCAGTTTAGACCTTTGATCAATCCTATTGGTGCACTGATATAACCCACTGAGCAACATTCCGACTTGATCTGATCACAATCGGCTAATAAAGATTCATGGAATACTTAGAGCCTTAGAGCACAAGATATGGGATGATGATGAAATTATCAAATATGCGTATATTCGCCGAGGACTGCATGTTATCAGATTCACGCCACACACGATTGAGTTTAAATATCGTGAACAGGAAGGGACTTTAGATATTTCTGAGTATCCTAAAATACGATGGCATTCAGAAGGCCTGAATCCTACCAATTCCTCTGAGCGTTGTGATATGGTAGCGCTGCCAGCAACTCAAAAATTTTTTTTTTCATCGCACATCTGAGATATGATACGATTGTTCCAAACGTAAACAAAGGTCTTATTTAATTTATAAGGCATTATTAATGATTCGGTGGGCTATAGCTCGTGGGTGTAAATTGCATCGCGAGACGCATCCGAGATATCTTCCAGAAGCAGCCTTGCCTTAAGTGACAGCCCGGGAGTATATTTGACGTGCTACTCGCTCTCTTGCGCACCTCTTATCCCTCGGCACCAGTTATCCAATCTCCCTGTAGCCAAAGGCTAAGTAATTGAGTGTTGTCCTCTACCCCAATTCAGCGGCTTCCTTCTCGCAGAGGACGGACTCTGTTTCCGTGAATGTGGCGTCATAATCGACTGGGATTGCTAGAAATATACCAGCCTGTATTGAAGGTATTAACCCTGTCTGTAGACATGAGAGCATGGAGAACTGACATTTTGCTGCGATTCAGGGGGAAATACTGAATGAATCATTCTCGTCTCACCCCGTCGACGGCGGATCACAATGATCTCCACTTTGACCAAGCCAAGTCTCGATGCGATCCTGGATAAAACTTTGATCATGATGAATGGGCTCTTGAAAAACCTTTTCGAATGAAATTAATTTGTTGTTTGCCGAGCCTTTTATGAACGAATTTCAGCAGTCACGGTATGGAACCCGAGAAACCGTGACGGACCTAGTGAGCGGTTGTGGGAGAAAACGAAGATTTACAAAATTTTCGCATTGGCTTAGTTGCTCTGACTTCAGGTTCCATTATAGAAACACCCTACGTATTCTGGCCCATCATTCCAAGATCGGTAGAGATAATCCGCCGTAAAGGCTTGTTTGATATCTCTATAAATATCCATTGTCTCGATTCCGATAATTTAGCAGCGGTGAGAGTATTGAAGGTTAATTTATTAATGCAAGCGCGCCATTCCAGGGCAAACAGAGCCTTGCACTCAAAAACACTCAATACCAGTTAATTAAATAGTTAACGCATGGCGAGACTGATTTACTTGAAGCGGGATAGCATTCTTGATATCAAAGCTAATACTAAGCGAACCTATCCTGTTGATAGAAACGGAACCTTGGCACAGATATTCAATACGCCTCCCAAACGTATCTCTCACTTCCATCAGATCCTCATATCGTTATGATTGTGACTCAGTCATTGGATGCCTCGGCCGTTGATGGGGCCCAGAAGCCTGTGCAATCTTGTGAAGGCTGGAATTCGGGCTCATAGAAATCGACATTACCCCTGGCCAACGTCAACTTCCTGACTAGGTCTCGAGTCTTCGAGTTGGCGGCAACTGCCTTCAATCAGCAAAACCTCATGAGGCGGTCAGTTGGAGTTCATACCCGAGATTAGAAGTTTCCCACGACAGACACGAAGTTCTTCGTTTACTATAGCAGCCAGGTCAGGTTCTCCGTAAAACTGGACACCTCGCCGTCCCAGTTGAAGTTCTTTCCCCGATCTGTCGGTGATGTATAAGGAATAGTTAAAGTTCTAGTAGTAATTAGTGGATATTTAAAAATGGAGACGATGTGGGCTGTCAAAGTTACCAGGTGCTTCGAGCCTTCTGCGCTTTCTATGAGTTGTGTGACGGATTCCATAATCTTCTGCCTCTCCAGTCCAGGAGCATTCTTTAGAACTGGGAACTGGTCCAAGTGACTTGAGATCTCTTGAGCCTGGGGAGCCTTCTGAACTTGTGCATTAACCGAGTCTTGCTCAAGCAAACGATCCATCCAGTTGCAAACCCAATCGTTATGATCTTTCATGATTAGCCGTAATACCTTCATTAGTTGAAGCAACTTACATTCTTTCTCCATCATCCATATGATTGACACTCGTTGCTTGCGGTGCGAGTGATCTGTAGGCATCTGACGAAGGATCATTTCTCTGGCATAAGGGAGTTGTGCCGCGATTCCAATTCCCGTACAAATCATGACGACGCTATCATATGGCTCGGTGTCCTTGTTTTCACCATATGGTCCGTCTATTATAACCCTGAGATGATTGCGAGAACAGCAGAACAGATCTTTTGTAAATCCGGATTGGACTTTTGCGAGAATGGAAATGATTTCCGCTTTGCCATTCGGCCCATTTTCCCACCAGACAATATTGAATGGGTGAGACTCTGCGAAAGATAGTAGCCTCACGCCTGGTGCTTTCAAATAGACGTACTGCCCAGCATAAACCTTCCAAGGACGGCGGGGACGGAAAGTTAATTCCACAGCGTCTTTGGTTCTGGTTATATCCGCCACGGCGAAGAATTTGCCAGCCATCGTATTACGATAGATTTGTTGAGCCAGGTAATAAGCGGAGCTTGCCACATAAGCACCAAGAGAAGCGATCAAGAGTTTACCGTTTAAATTCAGCTGATCCTTCAAATGCATCCACACCATTATGATCCCTAGAGTACCCAGGGCGAAATGGCTTTTCAAGAAAACCTCATACAGCCGGCTTCGAATGGCAGGCAAAACCATCAACGCGAGTGTCGACAGAGAAATTGTTGCCTTCGGAGAATTTAGCCATGAACTCGAACGGAAGTGCCTACTTACTATGAGTCCGTTCCTCTGATGTCGGTTATTGAGGTCAAAAGAAATGGTGCGGACGGCAAGTATCACATGGAGAATGCTTTGAAATGTTGCCATGAGCCCAATGCTATAGTGCAAGTAGTGGTAAGCTCCGAGAGATAGGCCAAAGAGCTTAGCTCCCATGCCCAGCCTTGGAGCCAGCGCTAAGGGCATCAGGTGAAATACTGCAAGGGAGCCGGCCCGCGATCTAGCTATCGATAAACTGGAAACCCCGAAGATATTGCATACCAAAGTTCCCGCAATATGAACACAGTGCAGCAGGGCCTGCAGCCTGGTCACGGGTCCCCATAAATACCATCGCGGAAGAAGATAAGGTAGCACGAGGTGTCTTGAAATGAAAGCCGCAAGTCTCGGATTAAAGATAAACCTGAAGCATAAGTTGATATACTTCTGGAGGCAAAGACACGCCGCTATAACGGCTGCAGTATAGAGATAAATCAATAAAGGATCCATCACGAGTGAATTAGTGTGGGCATCGTAGGTTGGGGTAGGTGTTCCTTATATGCCCATAGCCGTCCACGCTTTCCCGACCGGTTAATGGTGCCCAGCAAGGAAGGCCACCAGACAGCTGCGGCCTAAGCGCCCACCAAAAGCTGTTCCAAACAAGTCACGATATTTTAGCAGTCCCGTTAGCGTGATATTTTGGAGTATTTCTTCGGTGCTCGTAGGCACCTTTTGCGAAAGGCTACCAAGCTTATTCAAATAATTGAGAATGGCAGAATCATCACAGCAAGGAGTGACCAAAGTGACCAATCGTGTGTCTCGTTTCCCAAGAACCGAGAATGGTGACACGCCCCGTATTAAGAGACGCCTGGATGAACTGGATACGGCTGTTCAAGGTACTAAGCAAAGTGTGCAACGGCTTCAAAAAAGACAAGCGACACCGGAATTTTCAACACCCTTCTCTAAAGAAGTAGCGAGTCCTTGGCAGGATTATCAGAAATCTTTCAAACTTAACCAGGCTGGATACGGCTTGGTCGTCCATGCCAAGAATGCGACATTTGCGGAAGGGATATTGAAGGAAATCAGAGGCTCCGGAAAAAAAAAGCTGTCAAACGTTACTTCCTATTCTCACAAAAACCTGGTCAAGCTGCAAAGAGCCTTCTATGACGATGGTGCCATCTTCTTACTCTATGAGATGATGGACGTCACGCTGGCACAGATATTCAGTTCCCCCCTGGGTCGGCTCCAACTTTACGAGGTTGCAGCATTCTCTCAAGAGATATTGACTGGCATTGACTATATTCATAACTGTCTCAAGTTTACCCATGGCGATTTAACATCGGACTCTATTCTCTTGTCGGTGTCTGGTGCAATCAAGATTGGTATGAGCCTTGCCCAAAATGAGACACGTCCACGAATACATCTGATGAATGGCAGCCAACCTAGGAACCTCGATGTTGCGGAAGAGTGACTCTAGCGATGTCCAAGAAGACCTGAAGGATGTGGGCAAAATAATTCTTGAATGCTTGGAGCCCGCCACGTTCTTAAAACGGGAGTCTTCCTTGAAATCAAAATCCTGGGAAGCGGATATCGTGGATTTTGTCGAGTCCACTAAATGCAAGTCAGCGCAATTTTTACTGCAAGTAAGTTGAAGAAATGGTTCTCATGGGAATTTAAGATCTAACTACTTCTAGCATGACTTTTTGAAACTTTCGCCGGGGTCTTCTTGTCTCATACCCTATGTTCGTTTGGCGCGGGAGGTCGGAGCTAAAGAGGTGGAAATGGTGGAGCGACGATAAAAACTTTAGGAGCATTACGATCAAGGCACGCGTAGGAGGTTATGATTCCCTAAAGATCACCGGAAGGAGTCAAGCCGATTTCGACAATAGCCGAGTATTCTCCAGTCTCATGTTTTGCACTAAAAGGTAACAATTTGAGAGATGTAGGGCAATTTAGAAAGCATCAGAAATTCTACACTGACAAATAATTCACGTGGATTTTGCTGTCCGTTCAGTATAACCTGCTGTAGCGGCAGCTGAGATCTTGGTATCAACGTTTAATTGGAGCTAATTTAGTTGTCGGGACATATCCTCCTGTCAGAATAAGCAAAGACATGTTTTACGTGATCTTCGCTAAGCTGTGGCCCGAGCCGTTTGGGATTCAGCGGTATCGGTACCTGACTGTGGAATATCTACATCTATCTATATGAACCAATTGACTTTTGCTTTTCAAGCATACATGCTGTCCACTTAACTGTGTACACAGTACCCAGCTGGTGATACCAACATTAGTAAGATGCGTTAGGGGACAATTAGATCTAGTCATAAACGAGGCTGAAATAAGTGAAAACCCAGCCAATGGTATGATACTAGCAACTTTTTGCGTATCCGAAACACGGCCAATCAGGAAGCAATAATAGCGAACACTTGGACAAGGCAGAAAGGAGGTACACCCAATCGGACTGCCCGAAGTCATGGGTGTTTGCAGGGGTGTACCCCTAGTGCGTGTTTGGAACCATGGATCCAGAGCCGCATTCAGTCAATTATGTCTAAAAGGGAAATTCACACGAGATATAGCGGGACTTGGATCTCTGGCAAACTCTTGATCACGGTAAAACGGCACCTGCGGTACTTTGGTTGTATCCATGGTGAACCAAACTATGCTACGATCGCTCCTTTATGTGGGTTTGTGATAGTCAAACAAGTTCAGGAGCACAACGGTTTGCTCATCGCTCCAGTGTCGACTTAGGACAAGCTTGCAGCGAGACGCCCATAACCCAGCAGCGAGCCGCCCACGCCCTATGAGCGCGTCAACCACAGCCTGGCAGCGCATCACGCACACTCCAGCGTCGTATCTTTTAGATGAAACTCTTATCTGAAATACACGACCCATGTTGTTCTTAGCGACTTCTACTTAGACTATTGGCTTTCGGTCTTTCCCGGCGGGAGAGGCCTTTCAGGAACCTTGATCTCCACCCACCAGGTGATACCATACACCATTGGCTGGGCTGTGGGATGGGATGAGGTTGTGTGCATTAGTGTGCGCCGCTTGTTTGTGATCAGATATCTACGCGAATCACTTTTGCCGAATAATTCCTGTATTCTTGGTTCCAGGGAAAACGGTCAGCTTCACTTCTCCGGCTTTTTTAACAACGTTAGCGGCGGATCATGTTTGCATAAGGCAGATTTACGTCCTAATATTCGAACCTTCGCCAGTCATGTATGATCCCGGGTTCACGAAGGTGTCGAATTTCTCTCCCGGCTCCTTCCTTCTTTCGTATGGCGCTAAATCTCGGGGCCACTATCATTCGATATTTCCAAAGTCCCACCCACGACAACTGTGATTGGGTAAATCGCATTAGCTAAATTGTAAACAGTCTCCTTGGACAAGCTCCAGATCACAGATATCTTTAAAACAACATACGAAGCATCTGACAAACAGGCAAAACCTTTCATAAAGATATCCACATTAGAGAACGATCTGTGCATCCAAAACTTCAGCACGGTCCCTCCAATAGATCCAGGCTGATCGCCATGGTTTGGAGGGGCTTGAGTCTTGGTCCATGAGGGTACAGGCGAGATCTGACAAATACTTCGTCCAATACGCCTCGTAAATTGGTACCGTCTCCAACATCAACCCCATGTACTTGTACATGCTCAAGATCATTGCTTCCTGAAAAGCGGTGGGGGCATTTTGAGCGGCCGAGAGGTACCAGCGGAGATCCCTCCAAAGTTTATTTGGTAGATGGTAAGCTGCCATCAGATGAGACGTGCGAGTTCTAGACGGCCTGTCTCGGACTAGGAGCGCGGTGTAAATTCCAAGGACGTCGTTCAAGCAGCGCAAAAGGTAAACACCTTGTTCATGCTCCCATGGTGTCCTCAGGTGCGCACTGTTTCGCCCTATAGCCGAGAGCTTGGACGCTAAGATCTCAAACAGATCGCCTGTACTGGCAGTAGCCAAGCACTTCAGATTCGGACCATTTGCTTTTGGTATAACGAGATCGTTGATAAGAGACATCGTAGGCTGTACCTGGCATGTATTGCGGAATATCTGCCGGAGCCTTCCATATTCTGTGGGTTGCAACTTTGTTTCCGAGATTGCGGCAAAGTAAGACCTCAGAGGGACCGAGAACTTCTGGTCTGTAACATCTTGTTCCTGGAAATCGTCCCATGACTTGTATCCACTTGACAGGTAGAACAAGATATTGCCTACAGCCTCGAGGTCTTTTTGGTTTGATGAGCACGAGAGGTCGGCGTTTCCCAAATCGGCAAGAATCAACTGCGGCATCTGCCAGCTCATTTCCCCAATAGCGAAGGAAAACGGCGTCAGATTCCCATGACGTACATATCGTGTATGCATCCACTCCAGACGAGATAGCATGTGATCTGCCAGTAGAGCGAGCGAATAAACGCTAAAATATCGGCTGCATCGGTCGAATAAGTCCTCCAGCAACAGACCAAATCCATCCGTAACCAAGACTTTCTGGTCATCGACATTACCAAACCAGCAAAGGGTCGGCATACCGACCCCCCCCGAAAGTTTGCGTAGCGTCGACGCTTCCCATTCGATGAGCTTGCTAGCCTTCTCTGTCTTGATGTAGACTTTCCCAGTTGTCTCCTTCTCATGTCCTTTCTTCGTCAGTATGTTGTAAATTGTATCAACCAAAGCAAGAACTCACCGTATCCAACTTCCCCTGGGCGAATCCACCTATCAATTTTAAAAGTGCCGAATTCTTCTCTGTGGTGGTCCATTGGTGAGGCATGTAACCTAAGCTACAAGGTAGAATGGAATGAACCAGCATTTTTCTCTCATTAATGTAGGCGCCATTAGTGCACGGTTTCTAAACCGTGCCTTTGAACGGCGGCAGTGGTTTCATCGCGTTTAGCCTATATTTAGTATGGGTGCTCATTGGTGATCTATTTGAAGATTGAACTCATGATCGTTACGCTTCCATTCACCTTAGCGCCCGGCACCTCAGATCCTTCCAACACTGAATTATAAGATCTTCCCCAATTCCTCTATAGATTTCCCAATGCAACGCATCAAGATGTCCCGCCAAATCCGAAGTTCCGCTTCCTGGAGGGCCAAACGGCTCAAGCCTGGATCGTATACAGATCCGAAAAAGAAGGCTCATGCAGATAACGGACGATTCTACCGGGCCCTACTGGCAATCGCTGGAAAAGCAAACGATATATACGTTGACGGCTGTGATATAAGACGCGAGCGTCGCGTCTACGTGCTGGTAAGAAGCAGGAAAGGTGAAGGCTTTGAATACAGATTATACAATTCAAATCCTGATGAAGACTGGGTGCCTCCAGTCGAGGAAACCGTAAGAAGAAGAAAATCACTTTCCATGTTAATGCAACTAATTGTAGCTTAGTACCCAAGAAGCAAGGAATGGGAACCCAGAGATTTCGAAAAAGAAGAGCAACGTGGCAACCGGCGAGAACAAAAGGCCATCCTCAAAGTCCCTCGAGCACCTTTAATGCACTTCAAATCGGAAGAATCAACGTCTGGCTCTGAATGACCTTTCTCCTGTCTTTCCTTCAATTGTGTGCTTGGGTGGATGTAAAGCCCAGTTTGTCATCAGATTGATTGTTTGCTTTATTTCATGGTATGCTGTATATAATTGGTAGCGAATAATCCACCCTGGTTGGGCTCATCAATGCGAGAGGAGAAGTGTGACAAGATGTCTAGATCAGGATTATCCTGTTCGAGAAAGTCAGTCAGCTGGTCCTCTATCATCTTCTTACTTGCGAACCTGATTGATAATCCGCCGATCCTGAAGTGTTGGCCTCAACAAGCCCCTCAAATCAAGGTCACGACCCCTATCGTGAATCCACTCATCAACATATTCCAAGTTCAATTCTGTAGAAGCTCTTCCAAGGTCATGGACCTTCCGAATCGCGTCGATTTTTTGGCTGACAGCGGGTATTGTGCGAAAAAAACCTTTCTCTGTCAGGAGCCTCGCAATAACGGGTTTACTCACGCCGACTGACGCAAACCAAATGGCGATTATCTCTTCTTCCGCAGTCCATGTGAAGCCTGCCATGATTATTATGGTGAGTTGAGGGAAGGAAAGAGGGAACACATACGTCCTGGGCAATCGGTGTTTCCCGTACTTTTAGAGTCGTAGCACCTTACGCAACCGTTTGTTTCCGGATTTTATCCCATGCGATTCCCCGTTTAGGTATCTGTTCTTCGCCTTGCATTAATGCTGGTTGTATCCTTACCTTGATATCCCTGGGATACTCTGGGAATCCAGTCGAGAAGAGTTGTTGACTTTCTTTCATTTCGTGCTAGTACAAAGAAACTGTGCCCGGATCCTGTGCCCCGCTCAATCAGCCAATCATGCCCCGGGCGGCTGGCTCAGTTTCAGCCGCGAGTCATAGGGCTGTTGGTACTTTACCATTTCCGATAACAGCACACCACCCACAACCTCGCAGCGCGTCGCCCAGCTAGTTCCAGTGGGGCATCACATCTGAATGTGACTCAAACCGTCGATCTTGTTGCACTGCCGCCGCCGTGGCGTTAATCATCCTAGTTAAGACTGATGGTACTTTCCTTGCCTTGTCCTAGCCGCGATGAAACAGGCAACTCCAAGGCCAATCGTTTCCGGCCATCATCCATTCTACAATGGTTTCGCAGCCAATTTGCAAAAGTACGAATTGAAGAGAGGGGAAGGGGGAAGGGGAAATGGTAGGGAAGATTATATCTATCCGGTCGAGCCGGTGTTTCTACGACAGTAACAGAGACGGGAGCGAAACCACACAATTTTACTCCTCATTTGCTCTTAAACAGGCTTGGCCACTATGTCGATACCTACTTCTCAGAGGACTAGATCGCGTCGCGCTTGGACCCCATCTGACGATGCACTTCTTACTGAACTGCTCCTCGAGTATCCTCACTTGACTATTGAGCAGCTTACCGCGGAATTTAATTCACGGGTGCCTGCCAATAGAACACGATCCTACTATACCATACAGAAAAAGGCAACACGTTCACCTGCTCATTGGTAATTCTCTTCCTCTCCTGACCCGCCTTCCTCTCTTTGGTCATAAATTGACTATTGAATTTGTTCCAGGACACTCAATCTGGCCCCAGACGCCACACCGGGTGAATTTCCCGCCGCTTAGCCAGGACTACTGGAGGTATTCGTGAACGCACTATTGCTGGGAAGTTTGCTGGGATTGAATTGCCAGGGTTAGGTTGGGGATTATTTATCTGACATGTGTAAATTGTTTCATAACCAATTTTCCGGCGGTAAAATGTTCCAGCAAGCGCTTCTCTCTATAAAAGACCACTCCTCTCCCTGCTCCCTTTATATCTCTATGCATATCCTGCTCATCGCTCCCTGGTTCTACTGCCATGAATATCCTGCTATTATCTGTTACTTTTTCTATCTATCTTTATTTCCTATGTCCGACCATCTTCCGGCCCACAGTTGAAGATAGTGTCAATTTATTGTTGCCTGGGTTCCAAGGACATGTTCTTCAAGCAGGACTGATCGAAGAGGTACGAATAATCGCCGGCTCCTTCTATCGTAAGCTCATGGATCCCAGAATGCTAAGGCAAAAACATACCTCGTTACCTGCCCTCCAAGTGTGAACAAGACCTCCTGTGGCATACTGGGAAATGGACTCACCGCGATAAGCGCCATCAATTCGGCCCAATTGGCTAATATCGATGGCAACGGACGGTAAGTGTCTCCATCTTGTCCAGAATTGTCGTATCCTAATGAATGCAATAGCACAGCATCCGTCTCATGCGATATCGAAGGAACTACCTACGCATTCTGCCGCGCGAAATATGACACCATCGACGTACAAGGGACGCTGGCCCCGAAAGATCTTAATTGGATGAATGTGCCCATCACCCGGCATTATGTGAATGTCGGCCATGCGACAGCAAGTACGAAACCAACAACCACGTCGATCTCAGCCGCACGCCAAACTTCGGCCTGTTTTTTGGCCGAGGTCGCAAATACATGCGAACCAGTGGTGGGGAGTTCCCAAGCTAGTAATCTCACAGGCCGTCTTCCGAGTCTACAGGTGTTTTTCTTCATGCTTATTGTTCGATTTTTACTCCTTTGAATAGATACAAATTGCTACGTATGCCATCCTTAAGAGGGATGATTGTTTTAAGTCAGACGATTGACGCTCTACCAGAGGGTCACGTTCAAAAATAAGTGATAAGCAACCTTAGTGGTGAAAATTGTAGTCTAGTGAGCAGCAGATTCCATCCCCAGGCTCAACGTACCACAAAATGTGACCAGATCCTCATGCCGTGGGGCGCCAATAAGGGTTTAACGGCGTTAGGTGCCTATGCCACGGTTTCTTTACCGTGCCAACGAGAAAGCGTGACTTCTGGGATATATAAAGCAAGTACGAACCTCATAACGTCTCCTAAACAAAACCTCTAACCATGGCAAAATGCGACCATCTCGCATGGCTAGAGCTTTGGGAAGGCAATGGCGGACCATTAATAAGCCATGGGTGGCGGCTTTCCCAAATTGTTCAAGATCTTCCCAAGCCAGCCGAACAATTTCCGCAAATCACATTCTTCTTAGGTCACTCACTCAAAGAAAGGGCTTTGCGCACTCTCTGCGATAGCAACTACAAATACCGACAAAACAAGCATGCGATTAACATTCGGGCCGATAATCGTACGTTGCATGCCTTGCAACCACGCTTTTTTGCAGACTGCGACCCCCGACCCCGCGATCTGCAGCCTGCGTATTCCAGCCCACGGATGTGTCATCAAGATCAGATTCTCTCTGTTAGCCAGTTACCACTCAATTCCTCTTTACATGATTTGATCTTTGCTCGGCTTTTGTTCATGTTCGTTGATGTGATATGCATCTTTGCTGAAGATGTAGGAGGTTTGCAAAAAGTGCATGAGATGCTCTCGCTTTGGATAAATATTGGATCGGCATCGTCACTTCCACACGATGTCCGCCCGAGGGTCCTTATCGTGGTCAGCGAGACACAGCAGAGTATCACCCATGACGTACTAGAAGAGCAAGACTTCCTCTTTGATCTGTATGCTCAGCAACCATCACTTTATGAGACATTTAAGGATATCCGTTTCAGCCAATTGCCATCTGATGAGCTCTCTCCGGAGGCTCGTTTTCTCTCCCTGGGTTCTACAATCTCCCGCCAACTTCACGACGCACGATTTGTGAGGCTGCGTCATCAGGCTTTGTTCTCCGCGACACACCTGAATGAACTCTTCAAACTTGCCGTGCAGAATATGTCCAACACTTCCTTGACTTCTTTCAATTTTGTGCGCTCCTCAAGGGAAGGCAATCCGGTTGACGGGGCTTTAGGCTCCCATCTTATCAGCTTTCTACAATTAGGTGGAAAAACCAGAATTCCCTATGAAGGCCTCGCGTCCCACATAGCGTCGGCGTTTTTAATGGACGCGTATCCTCCCGGAATGCATTGTCGGTTTTCCCGTTCCCGCTCTTGCCATTGAAACTAAGCAGATCGTAGGCTTTTGTCCACGTTCGGTTTTTCGGACATTGTTCTACAGTGTTTGCTATACAGCCCATCGAAATGTCTACAGCACCAAAGAGTTCGCAACCACGCAATGCGAACGAATTGAGATCCGATTTTGTGCTTTATTCCAATACATGGTTTCAAATGGTATAAAGTCCGCAGAGATACACCGCGAAAATTTGGAAGATCAACAAAAATACTGGGGATGGTTACGCTCGAATTCGACGTGCCTCATTTGTATTAGGCGGAGTCCAGAACATATACTAAGTTGTGGCCACTCGATCTGTGATCAGTGTACGCAGATATACGGCAAAGCTTCTATGGGGAAGGAGGAAGAGTACATCGTTCCTCGTTGTATTCTTTGCGGGGCTGTGAAGGATCTAATCGTTCAGCTCAAGCCACCAACTTCGGCGCCTCGTGTGGTCAGCATCGATGGAGGCGGGCCTCGAGGGATAATACCTCTCGAGAACCTAGATATCTTGCAGGGGCTCTTAGGTCCAGATCTTCCATTATGTGACATGATTGACCTTGCTGTTGGGTGTAGTTCCGGCGGCTTGATAGCCCTTTCCAGGTTCATGCTCCGAATGGACGCTGAATCGTGCAAAAGTCTCTTCCGGACACTCGCAAAGAAAGTGTTTTCACCTTCACTCAAAAAGCGATTTTTTCACTCCTGGATATCTGATAGTTTTTACGAAGTTCAGCCTCTGGAAGAAGCCCTGAAAGATCATTATGGCCCAACTCAACGAATGTTTGACACACCCATGTCCGGTACCTCTTTTGGTAAGGTTGCAGTGACAGCAAGCACCATCAAAGATGGTGATACTTTTATCTTCGCCAACTATAATGGCGCGGCACCCCACCGAGCCGAGTCTGGTAACAAGTCCTTCCCGGATGCCAATCAATGTCGATTCACGCTGACAATTATATAGCATACGGAAGATTAAGACCCGAAAACGCAGAAGAGCCTTGCTTGTGGCAAATGTATACTCTTGACTGCCAAATCTTAAATACCCTATCTGCTGACAGATCCCAGAGCTCGTGCAACAGCAGCTGCACCACCGTACGCTTCACCTGAGGTCTAGCGAGATACAATACTCACTCACCATTGGCAGATTCTTCCCAACAATCGATATTCCTGGTATAGGCACTTGGCAAGATGGTGGAATGAGAAGAAATAACAATCCCATCAACATAGCTTTATCGGAAGCACGGCACCTATGGCCAACCTCGCCGAACCCCGACGTGTTCATATCACTGGGGACAGGTTCAGTGGTAAGCGAGCTGACTCCCAGAATATCCAAATTTCGTAATTTTCTTGTCGATGGATGGATGCCACGAATATATCGTTCGTTTTCATCCTCATTTGATGGGCAGAATGCTTGGAGAGAGGTCACTGGCATGATGGATGATATTTCTCGAGAATCTTCTTTTCGGTTTGACCTGTCAGTCCCGGGTGGACTACCAAGACTAGACGATACGGAATGTATGGACCGACTATCGGTGTTGGTCCATAGTCGTCGTTCAGGACTTGAAAGCCACAAAGATGCCGTCGCAGCGTTATTGGCGACCTCTTTCTATCTTCAGCTGGATACGGTGCCAGAGTACCACGCCGGCCTCTTCCAATGCGTTGGCTCTATTCGATGTCGAGCTCCACCACAGCATGTCATCCATTGCCTGGATACCTTGGATTCCTCACAAAAGGAATTGTACAAAGACAAGATCAATCTGGGTATTCAGCTGACGTCAGATGATATCTGCCATTACTGTCTTCGTTACTCTCGGCCTATCAGGTTCTTTGTCCGTGATTTGACGGAGAGCGTCGTCCTGTCTCTTCATTTTGGTGGCAAACACCACCGACTGAGTGCTTTTCCAAAGAATATGGAGTGGTTTATCGAGCAGCAAGGTCTTAACGCGAGCTTTGGGCGTTCAAATCATCGCACACCTGTGAAGCAAGAATGTCTTGTTTGTGAAGCGCGTGGGGTTGCAGGAGCAAGGAAGCGGAAGTATATCGATATCTAAGTAGAACGTCACATTTTTACGTCCGGTTCTGTTTCTGGGAGTTCATTGAGTTTCCTTAGACTGCTATGAGCCAGTACTTATGACTCTTTCATCCTTCTTATACCCTGATATTCCATCTAAACCACGGCGCTCCAATTTCTTCTTTCGAACGCAGTATCCTCGATCCTTCCAGAGCAGAAACCGGGGAGCTTAATTGACCAGACAAGTCGTGTCGTTGAGGGAGAGCGTAGAGCTGGACAACATTAGTAATCCACGCTTAATGTTTGATTTGTGGGATGTTTGCTTTCCCATTTTTTTTGTAAAGTGTGTGCTTAAGTGACTGCTGTATGATAGACTCATGATGGAACCGCCTTGAAGAAAGCATGATTGTCTACTCAGAACTGGGTCTGACAGCGTGAGACATGTGACTGCTGTATAATGGACTCATAATGGAGCCGCTTCGAAGCGACCATGATTATTAAAACCGTGCCCGCAGGGTGGGGCCTCCGACTCCTGCGTGATGGACCCATGATGGAGCCGCTTTTACCAGAGACCATGATTATTATTATGCCCGCGAGGATGTGGTCTGACGCCCGTGTGATGGACTCATGATGGAGCCGCTTTCAATGAGACTACGATTATTTTAAATAACCGTGCCTCAATCATATATTAAGACTTCTCGGACCAAGCACGTACCAGAATCAAATTACCTTCACCATGAATATCTCTAAGATGGAAGAGCTTACGGATGAACAGTTTGAGCTTCTGCTCCAAGATATGGGCACAAGTGCTGAACTTGACCTCTTTGATTCTTTGTATGACCCAAGTCTGATCCCGCTAAATGATACCGATATTTCGGGCTTATTAGCTCTTCCTCCTTTACCATCGATTCAGGAGGAGCCATCTTCCATTTCAGCGACGTCCTCAAACGGTGGGCTTTTGGAGGAAGATGTCTCGGACCAGTCCAGTCTATCAGCAGAATCCGAAGCCAGCGATGCATTGGAGACAGCCATCGCAGCAAAGCGTCTTGTTGAAGCGCACGGGATGAAGGTAGATGAGATGCGCAAGGAGTAAGTTCGGCATTGCCCCTAATGTAGCCGTACTAACATAATGCAGGCTGGAATCGCTTCGGAAGTGGGTCGCTTTTTTCTCCTGGAGATGAGCTACTAACTGAGACTTTCCTAGAATCTTCGAAGAAATTCAAAATTACCAGCATAGCAGCCTCAACCCGTGGATGGCACAGGTGGAAAGATACCTGCGGAATATCGGAGGCCTATCGGATGAGAGTCCTACGTCAGCGACTGAACCAAGCTCTGAATTTGGCCTTGGTCGCCCTTAATTGGCCGATGAGACGATAGCGGGCACAGTGAGCACAGCGGGCGCAGGGAGCACAGCGGGCGCAGGGAGCACAGCGGGCGCAGGGAGCACAGCGGGCGCAGGGAGCACAGCGGGCACAGGGAGCACAGCACAGCAGGATATGAGCTGGGGTGAAGGCGGTGAACGTTACATTTACATACAATATTGTTCTGCTATTTCAGAGGGTAGTTCGAATTTAGGAGAGCTTTGCAGTTGTTACATGATAGGTTCCAAGACGTACCCGATCACTTAACCAGATGCCAACATCCAGAGTTAGCGCCTGCCTTCCATGCGCGGCATCTCCAACAAGTTTCCATTGGATGCGAATGAATTATGTTTAACTCTGAAAATGAGCAATTGATGCTTCCGTTCGAAGAATAGTGCATACGGATGGGCATAAAGAAGCAGCAGTTTGTCTGCGAGATGCAAGAAAGAATTACGAATGACACTATTTCGATCTCCCCCTGCCATCTCAGACCTAAATCACAATGGCAGGTGCTCCTTGGACCTCCGAAGAAACAGCCATCACGGTTTTGTTTGCCTCGAGAGGAGTTAGGCTCGAGACAATTGTATATTTACTGAGTAATCGGTCAGCTTCCCTACTTGGATTGCCTCCGGAAGCCAACTCAATGGCTCTGGAAGCTCCTCCAAGACGAACTGTTCCCGCCATCCGGGGAAAGCTATCTTCACTACGCCTTCATCATCCTAAGCTCTGGCACAATGACGGAACGTGGAATGCCGATGAGGTAGTGCAGTTTCTCTACCGCTTGCCATCAATAGACCCTCTGCAGGTCACTATCCTTTTGAATTCAGCACCGACCGAAATAGCACAAATGATGGAGATGAGCCAAGTAAGTTCTGGTCACCGAAAGAGTGGAGATGGAGTTTTAATAAAAGATAGAGATAATATTGCATCCTCCTCAATTTCCTGCTTGCGGTTGGCTCTCCAAGCCAGACCTGTTCTCCCGTGAAAAGGTTACAAGACAGGTAGCATCTCAAAAAAATAGAATTGAAATTTGAGATGGGCTGAATGGAATCAAAATGGAGAAATGTTTACAGCGAAACATCGATTAGCGTTAGATGGGATACATTTCTTGGCCAATGTTTGCATGTAAACGAGGAAGGACATGTGTTAGAGAGCTAAGATTATTGATGATCGACGCTAATCAAATCCGACTTATTTTTCTCGTCCGACTCATTTTAATAAGCGCGTGTCAACCGGGAGGTCCTATCCTCGCTTGCACGGTTATTTTTTTGCGCTCAGTACCGTGACTATTCCGGAACGAAATGGGATTATATAAGTCCGTTCTTCGGCCACAACTGAATTGTAGGCCTAATGGCTAGACATGCCTCCTCCCTCGAATATCAACATAGGTCCATTTGATGTTCTCCAGTGGCCTCAAAGTTCAAAAGATTTTGGATACGGTAAGATACCTTCCCGCGAATCCCTTTGACAAAAGCTGATAATAAGAACAGTGCGGCACCATGATACGCTAGAGTATTTTCTCCTTAGAGTCGACCATGAAATGTCATCATTGTCTGATGAAGCTTCCATCCTGCACTCCGCTTCTGGGGGAGTTGGTATCCCTTGCCTACGGTACTTTGGCTCGTACGAGAGATGGAGTGTTATGATTATGGACGACTGGGGGTATAGTCTCGACGAGATTTTCAACAAGTCCGGTCGTCATTTCAGCATGCAAACTCTTCTTTTATTGGCGAGCCAACTTTTGTCTCGCTTGCAGTTCTTACATTCAAGAAATATCGTGCATGGCAATCTGTGTCCTCGGTCGTTTGCCGTTGGAAGTCCGTGTTGGCGCAGCCATCAGGTTATGATGATTGACTTCAAAATCACGAAAGATCGACAACGGACACGTCGAAGTGATCTCGTAGATTTGGGGAAAATTCTTTCTTACTTCACCAATGGTGCAGCATCATGGGAGGATTATCGGCTTCGACCAGGAATGAATGATCCTCCATTCCTTGCTACGTATATGGATGTCATTAACTCGTCTCGGTCAATCGATTATGCAGCCCTCCGAGATATTTTTGTCAAATATTACAAGGAATTTGTCGGGCACATGGGAATTGCGCTTGAACTTAAAGGCCCACGGGCCTTTAAACAGTCATTGACACCAAATCTGGGACATCTTTTAACCTGCAATACCGCAACTTTACGACAGCTTCTGAGTTTCAGGATGTCAATTGTGCGTCAGCTAGTTGTTGAGAGTTACTTACCAACCCATGCTTGCACCCTGCTGGATACACTCGACTACCTTTTCGAGATATACATGGCCATCTTTGTTCGTTACGATGCATCCGACATCGAACAGTCTATGAGCGATGTTTGGGAACTGATGGACTGGATACTGAAGATACACAACCAATCGCCTCTATCCTTTCGATTGTCCATGCTCAATAAATTCTACGGCCTTTTCGGGGTACTCCTTGAGACCTTGCCATCATATTATTTCACTTGCCTTGGCTACCTATCGAAACTTGCATTACTGTTTGCAAAGACACACCCAGACACGACTAGTATATATAATTCGTTACAGACGGCAGTGTATTGGCAAGGTTTCCGAGATCAATCTTAAAAAGAAATACCACCAGTTACCAACAATTTCCTTGCTTATCGTGGGATTTGGTCAGGAGTACTTTAGATACAAGAGCCCACAGTTCGCGATATTTCGAATAATTAATCACCCTGCTAGTTGTACTTTTGGGAACCTGATGATGGACGCAAGGGGAATACGCAGATACGGCCATAGGCTGACCAACCCTGGGCGCTACATCCCAGACACTGAAAATCGAGGCAGAGAGAAGATTATCTCCTCAACTAAATCGTGTTGTCGTTGCAGACTACCCAGAGTTATGCATGTAAAGACCAGCTGATTGGTCTTTGTTTGATGCACTTTGTTATGTGCTTTTTTTATGGAATTCTGGATTGTCAGCGGACTCTCTAGTATTGTAACCTGAGTCCAGCATGCATCAGTTTGCCCCCGGTATTGTTCTACCTATGCCTGACAGATATGTCATAAATAAATATTTTCATTTCTTTGATTGTACTAATTCAGAATGGTAGCTCAGTTTGATTGTTGATGATTCTCAGCAGGATCAATAAGTTGCAGATGTAATCATTACAGTACAGACGAGCCGAAACCACAATCTGGACCATTTAGAGGAAGCTGGGCCAGGTCGACATGTTATCTCAATTGGAAAAGAAGGAAGCCAAGAAGGAGGCTTGCTAGTTTGCGCCCTATTCCGGAACGGGATTTTGGCGAAGCTGCTGAAATAATCGACGCGTTTCGCTTCAGAGAGGACGGGGTGGCGGTGATAAGAATGCTTGCAATGGCAGAGGGGCATTCTTTGGTCACTGTCTTCGTAATGATAACGACAGATTGAGTGGAAGCACCAGGGTGCCCCATTGAAGATGCTGAAGATGTAGAGGGCGTCCTACTTTCATCTGATGTAGTCATCACAAATACCGGGGTAATTGGAGTAATTTCCAATACTGTAGGTGCTGAAGATGCAGACGGCATCCTGCCTCCGTCAGATCTAGTCATCCCAAATGCTGGGGTAACCGGAGTAATTTCCAATACTGTAGGGCTTAAAGGATTCATCGACCGCGAGACTGATTCTGCGAAACTTGAGGACCAAGCTGGCGTAGTGGCTAGCGATGCGCGTCTGGCGTTTTGCTTGAATTGCTCCATTTTATCACCTGGGTTGATAGCAAAAACCATGCCAGCATGGCAGTGAGAAAGTGGAGTGTTTTGTTTGCAAAAAAACCATTGTGGTTCAAGCGTGTTCACAGTCAGAGTTATTGAAATACCATTGTGCTGCTGCGGATTGAACTGGCCAAATCCAGAATCGAACTGGGGAAGCGGAGAGCAGGGGTTTTCCAGACTTGACTGGGTCAATGTATGATTTAGGCCACGGAAAGAAAAGGTGATCTGGTCGCCTATGTTTGCATTTAATCTATTCGGAGCAAATAGCAGCGAGTCGCCTTCACCCACGATGACCTGGTGAACGAAGCCTTCCGAACCGATATCAATGGAGAATTTCTGATCTAAGCTGTAAATATGTGAGCCCTAGAACCATAAACTTGTGAATAATAGACTGACTCCAAAGTGGCAGCTAATACCTGCCCCAGAAAACAGGAAAGTAGAAGGAAGTGAATCATGCTTGCAAGTAAATTGTGCGAATGCGATATTATTGCAACTTCAAAGTTCTGAAAGATATGTATAAGGAATATTGCTCTATGTTGGGGTGGAAAACGGAGAATCCATTGCTTATTTGAAAAATCAGCATGTTTAACATCACGTTTGTGAAGAAACCGTGCTTTGGAGGTGCTGTAGTAGCAAGTAGGCCCGTGCGGTTAGGATGCGAATATTAATGGAAAGGCACGCTTCCGTCCAATCCCGTCGCGGTCCTGTGGTGGGAAGAAAATACCACGGCCAAGTCACGGTTAGGGTACGGGCGGCTAGACCTCCACGGTTTCAATATCGTGCTTGGCTTTAAAATATTTAAATACTTAAACTATCCGCTCAAGATCTCCATAGACGCTCCCACAGCACTCTCATTTCTAAGTCGCTAGTATTCCATCATCCAAAAGAAAACTGGCTGGTCCAGTTTCCTATCTTCGCTCTGTTTTTAACCAAGCAAGCGGCACAAGCACAAAGTGATCAGAAAATTTAAAAAAAGACAGCAATCCAAGAAAATCGATAACGAGACGCTTGATAACTTGCAAGCCATTTGAAAGATGTCTGGACCATCAAACAGCAATCAGACACCGCAAGGCGATTCTGCCACCGATCAGCCTCTGTATCCGAAGCTCCCGCCACCTCCGTCCGCAGAGTCAGATGAGTCAGATGGCGAGAACACGCCTGCCAGGAAGATGACTCCGACGGAAAAACTCAGGATTATAGAAGGGATCTTGGGAGCACCCGATGATGCCAAAAAAATACAGGAGGCTGTAGAACAAGCCCTCCCCTCGGATGTAATCTTGAATTTCAGGCAAATCCAAGCGGCTATCCATTCTGATAGGTTCCCGGACCCTGTCGAGAAAGATAAAGCCACCAGAGCATTTCAAAGTGAGTACTTATCGTGCAAAATGAGATGGATAACTAATACTTGGAATAGAGCTTGGGTTTCTCACAGATAACGTCGGAGCCAAATCAAGCGAAGTGGACAGAAACAACGCTTTTAACTTTGGAAACAATCCAGATCGCCCACAGCCTCATGTAGAAGGGAAACTCTCGTCCTACCATACGGTGTCCCATAAGAAAGCAACTACACATTTGCAAGTGCTATTCAATGCTTTGGCGGACGATCCCTCCTTCCAGCACAAAGCCCCAACCCCCGCGGTCAAAGATGCTATGTCTGAGCTGGAGAAAATCAATGGCCTGATCAGAGAGAAAAATGCAAAACACGGTCATGATTCAGATATGGGCATTGTTCGATATAACGATTTGCTCGCAAAGCGGCGACCAATACTTTTGATGGACGATGATGAATCGAAGAAACTACTGCAACAGTCATTATTGGCGTATTGCGAGCAAATGCATTATCCCGTGACATGGGCTGATCAACCACCGTCCGGCAACCTCTCTAGTGGGCGGACGGGAAATGTTCCAGGGTCGCAAAACACTTCAAATGTTGCAAATCCCGCTGAAAACAAGGATGCAAATTCTCAAGTACAAAAATTCATTGGGGCGAGTACTTTTGCGCTACAACAAGTGGATCCGAGTCAACAGCAAACTGCCACAGCTACAGTCCCACAAGGATCAAACCCGCAAACGTTTAATATGCAAGGATCCCCCGGGACAACGATCCCGCAAGCAGGGCTGCCGCCGCCCAACATTACATTTCAAGCAGCGAGTGGTCAGAAAAGGAAAATACCCCTCAAACCACGTAAAGTACACAGAGCTGTACAGCCGGGCTTCACATCGTCCGGAGAGAAGATTTTGTTCATTCAATCACTCGGACTGATGGCGCGATTTGTTGTCACTGATAGCGAAGGGAATATACGACTCGTCTCAGGCAGTCAGCCCGCTATAGACCTAGCAAAGAGTGCTCAAGTCCCACATACGCTTCAGGACCCAGCGGAAATCCAGAAGCTTCGTGACCGAGTTCGTTGCGGTGGAGCGTACGGGCTGGAATTCGTAGCTATTGGGGAATGGGACCTAATGAGTAAAAGGCTTCCCTTTATCGTCGTCGGCTTCTACCACGAAAATGAGAGCGGGAGGCTTGAAAAGGCCATCTCTCGTTCTGCACTTACCAAAATATTGGGAACACGCGAAGGAGAGAAGCTGGTGGTTGAGAGCATCGTTGGCCATTCTGACATGTCTTTGAAAGAAGCTCTCATGTCACAGATATCTCCAGGGAAACAGGAGCACGTACCCAACCATGCTCCTCTGCAACTTCCATATCGTGAGCAAGCTCAGCCGTGGTGGTTCCAGCCTACCCCGCAACACTATGGACCACATGTTGGTTTCAATGCCGATCCTGCTCAACGTCCGTACCCAAGTCAGTTTCAACAAGTAGTTCCCCAGCATTTTCTGCAATCGGTTCCCCAGCAGCAGTTTCAACAGCTTGTTCCTCAGCAGTATCAACAACCATTTCCCTACCAATACCAAGCTGGGCCCTTTGCTATGCCACCTCAGCCAATTCTTGACCCCTCCATGATGAAAAATGGAGGCAATTCCCCGGCTGCAAGTTTGATGGAGGAGGAGTATTGAGAAATTGGGACTCAGAGGTTTGACACTACCAGTGATTTTTTCACCCTAGGCTCGAAGCCGGGAACGAATAATCAGTCATGTAACTACAAACAGATATTAGTCAAATAGTAAATCAATTTTCTACAATTAAGAGAATGCTAAGTGAACTCAGATCCGACCGTGAGGGAATCCAGACAAGCTGTGCGGGTTTTATCATACATACGTCCTCTGCTCATAGTGCATGCTTCAAGTATATCTGTGACAAATGTGCCGGAAAGGACTACCACAGAGACAGAGGCCGGTTCGAGAAGATGTCTAGATCAGCGCACAGGGGCTATTAATGAAAGAATTGGTACTCTTCAGCGATGTTTCTGATCCTCTTTACACGCCAGAGTTTTGATCGGCCTCAGCCCGATGGGGGTGATAAAAGCTTACATCTTATCATCGGGTAAATTCATAGGTGGCTTGTACCAATTGTCCTTAAAGTTACTTCTAGCGTATTGCATCATGAATCGAATTCAGAAGGAGACAGAGTGGGCAATGACAGGAGAACAACCATGATCTTCCCGGAACCGTGATCTTCATAACCGTGATCGTCATAACCGTGATCGTCATAACCGTGATCGTCATAACCGTGATCGTCATAACCGTGATCGTCATAACCGTGATCTTCATAACCGTGATCTTCATAAAACAGTGTTCCTCAGAAGACATATTATATTTATCTCAGAGAAGCTACGCAGATCTCTCCTTTGAACTCTCATCAACTGCAATGTCTATGTCCAAGCGTGCTCCTATGAACTTCTGGCAAATCCTTGCTGCTCTCCACCCAGATCATTTCCAGGATGCGGAAGACAGATCAAAGGCAAAGGAAGAGCTTGAAAGTGAGCACAAAAAAGTAGATCAACAGTTACGCAAAGGCTTTTAACATCTATACAGAGCTGAGAGGCATTCTAGATGGGTTGGAGGACCCGCACGGGCACGAGAGGGACAGAAACGCGAAGCCTCCGGGAGGTAACGAGACCGACCACCTAGAGGGCCAGAAAGGTCTAGAGCTACGTCCATATCATCAAGAGGCACATAACGAAGCGACTCAATACCTCCACACCCTCTACGTTGAGCTAGTGGAGAATCCAAGGGTTGCATTTTACAACCCAACCAAATTCAACCGACCCTCCCCGGGCGCAAACGAGGCAATTAGAAAGCTTGACGAAATAAACAACCGCGTATTGACTAGAAATTGCTTCAACGACTTGAACATAGCGGTAGGCCAAATTCAGTGGGACCGGCTTATTGAGAAGTGGAAGTCGATTCTTTGGGCATCAGAAGACACAACTCAGTTCGGGGGAGAGCGAAAAAAAAGATGCATGTCTGCATTGGCAGCCATGTGTAAAGACCTCCATTATCCCAGCCAATGGGCCAATATCCCCCCTGGCGGACCTGAAGTGCCTTATTCAAAGTAGGCCGTCGATGAGCACAAGGATTGGTAACCTGGACTTCTCTGTACACAAGAGCCGCTATACTAAATGGCCAGCTCTTTTATCTGTGAAGCTAGATTTACCTTGCAAAACTGGTACGCGCGATATGAAGTGTTAATCAGAACGCCGAAGCACATACCAGAGTGTATCGAAATATAGACTAGCTATCACCCAACAGAAACCGGCCCCGTTGCACACTCCATCTTGTTCATAATATCGCATTTAGCGAGCTAAATCGCAATAATCTTGGTAGTATCTCTGTTAAACCGCACTAGGCATCAAGAATGACCGCCTTTATACAATATAACAACGGATCTTCCGTACAGGCCTACGGCGGCGGATAGCGGCCACCTTTCGAAAGTAGGATTTCTTACACCGCTTCTGAGACTGCTGTGGAACAATCATGCACAAATTTCTCCGAAATAGGCAAGCAGTCTGCATTTGAATACTCGCTGCGAATCTTCTCGTCCACCTCTCTCTCGCTGCATCTCCTATTCGGCGACGCCAGCGAAAGGTGCGCAGAAGGTTGTAGAATTGAGATGCTGAGGGAAGTAGATGAATAGCCAATTTGTTTGAACTTTTTCTGTTGCAAAACGAATAATTCGCATTCAATCCCCTGAAAATATGCTTAGTAAATCGTGGCTCTGGTTAGCCAGAGCGGAATAAACGCTTAATTTATCAGGCTACAAGGCAGCTGTTTCCCTTGATGGAATAGTTTGCCGCCAGAATTCTATTGAAACCCTACTTGTGGCCACTATAGGCCTCCGTACAGGCCCCCAAGAAACGGCATTGATCTGCAAAATCTCTTGCTCGGCGACATCTCCCTTCTAATTACTCTATATGCTAGGTCAGATATCCGGGAATTCAACTCATACGCCTTCTGACAGCCTAATGATTTAGATCTGGAGAACGTAATGATTGGCCGACGTCCATGGTAAGAAACATAACAAAGAACCTGGAGTCTCTGCAGATCATCCTTCCAGCGAATTGATGGATGCCAGGAAGAGTAGCAGATAATTTCTCTTCAAAATCATCATTGAATCTCTCCCAATCACCAAAGAAGGCAAACAAACCCCTCTATCCTTATCTCCGGTCCACACGATGCCGCTACAGGAGTGCATCATGTTTTCCTATCCGTTCAACTTAGCGCTTTTGCCAATCGATCATTAACCCAACGAGGGCGGTGGCGACAAGGCATCCTCGACTAGGGATTCCCGGATTCCTAGAACACGCCATATCTAGGACTTTTCGTTTTGCGGTTTGTTCAACGGTGCAACGCCCAATTGTGGAAGGGTAGGTGTCGGATTTAGCCGAATTTCACCTTTTCTTGGCCCCCGATACGAAGTAACGCGATAGGGCGAATGAGGGAGCTGCAATGTTCCTGTAGATAGATCGCTTCGTGTCGCAGCATTGTGTCTCGGGCTGCCTATAGATATGAGCGATTCCGGCGGGAGACGGGTTGACAGTAATTGTGGGAGGGGCCCGGCGCGGTGCCAATTTTTCCCGCCAGCTGGAGCCCCATGGTGAACTGGAGGTTGTAGGTGGCGGGAAGACGACGAGGTCGGATAGACTGGTGTTATGTACTG